>JAJIYU010003480.1:0-26650 GCA_030144865.1 Tinospora cordifolia
GAGGATAACATATCCAAAAATTAGAAGAATTAGTCGAGGTTAAAGTTTTCATTTATCAAACGTCCTTCAAGGAGTCCAATTAGAAAGAATTGTCATTTAGGATACTTCGAGAGATCGAAATGACCCAAAACGAAATAGAATGACACAAACTAACAAAATGAATGACATATCCAAAAATCAGAACAATTGTCCAAGATTGGAATTTTCATTTGCCTAACGACCTCAAAGGGTCTTAAATAAAGAAAGTTTTTAAAGGAAACCATGTGATTCCAAAACTATAGAATATAAATCATAATTTCATGTAAATAAGGATATATTAATTTTCATTTAATTTTTGTGAACCCATAAAGTTATGGCCACTCCAAACATGTGCAAGACACATGGGTGAAACACTATGATCATGTGTACCCTCACCCTACCCAACCTCAATGGGATGTTTCTATTATTTGAATCCATACAAAATTATCCTATGTACCATGCAAATAATTCAGTACACTCACATATATGAGGTGTCACCATGGTTAGAAATCAAGACAAAGTGATCCCATGTATCAAAGAAAATGATCAAGTATTTCGTGCACCCTCATGGACATTTACATCCATTTGTGTGTGTGTGTGTGTGGGTGTATGCACACATGTGACAAACCTTATTAAAAGTTTCTAAAACATAAATGGTGCTCACTTACAAACCCTAGTCGTCCCTTGCTGGCCACACAAACCAAAATTAGAAGTTCCATAAAGAAAGATCTTCCATGACGCCAAGAAGGGAAGGTTTCCACTTTATGCATATGTGATCACCAAGCAAAGTGTTGTTTAGGAAATGTTTCTAAACCATGAACCAGCCTAATATGGGACATTCTAATTGAGATTAGAATGGATCAAAGTCTGAAAATATTCTCTTAAATTAAATAAGAAATAAGATAGAGAATCAAATATTTGCTCATAGGAATTTGGCAAGCTTTAGTGGGCCCACAAGCTCACTTGCCTTTCTCAGCCAAATAGTCTCCTTATGAGTTTGGAAACATGCCCAAACGTGGTGAACTACCCTAGCTGCCCTAGATGTCCCCTTGTGCTCATGAACACCTATAAATACCCCCTCTTGCTCACATTCATCTCATCCCAAAACAAAGAGTTGACACTTCCATCTTTACTTGTTCTTTATCTCTTCTTGGCAACTCTTCTCACTCTCTTTTCTCTCTTGTGTGAAAAATTCTTATTTCAGTATTTTAGATAGTTGTTGAAGTAGTTTCGTTAGTGATTAGAAGTTCTTGAAGTTTTGAAAGTAGTGGATAAGGAGAACCTCTGCCGGATTCTACCAAGAAACTCGGATTAAGGTGGAGGGAATTTCTTGAACTTCTACTTTACTCTTTCAAATTTTATTTTTTAGCATGTTTTATTTTAGTTTCAACATGGTTAATCATATTTTAATTTTAGGTCAACATGTTTTTATGTTTTAATTACTCATGAGAGTATGTCATGCTTAGAATCCATGTTTAGGATTTAATTCAATGTTTCAAACATGCTATGTAATGTTTTCATGCTTTCTTGGTTGTTTAAAATTTTGATATTTACATTTTGAATTTTTTTTATGATTATGTGATTCTTAAACATAAGAAATTCAAGATAAGAACCACGTACTATCATAGTGACCCGTATGGCTGTTATGGGTGTTCTTAACACATATTTGGAGTGTGTGGTTGAGGGGTGCAACTAAGGGAAAGTTGGTATGTGACATCCAATAGAAAGTGACAAAGAAATGTCTTTCCATCCTAAAGAGGGGTATCTAAATTAAGAACATTAAGGGAGTTGAACCCCTTTCAGTCTTAAGGTCAACTACAACCAAAAAGTTGATTGAATCACTTAATCCATAAAAGTGTTTAAATTTGGATATGTTATTGATTTGAAATAGTAATTTAGTTGTTTAATGAACGATCCACTGGGTTATGTACTCATCCCTTCCTTTTATTTTTCAAGAATTTGAAATGCATGATTAAGCTTGCTAAGAAATTAGAAAGTCTATTTTTAGAAAGTTTCCATGTAAGGACATATTGCCCAAATTTTGAATAAAGACTTTCGCTAAATTTTTGTTTTAAATTTTAGAGTTATGTACTCTTTCTTTTTATTATATGAATTCAATTATGTATTTCTTTATTTTATTTTGAATAAATAAAGATTTTGAAATTTTCATTTATTCACTTGTATTATCTTGTTGAAAATTAAACTCAATAGTAGTGTATTTATGAGTATTTCAATAAGTGTTAGAATAAAGGAATTGAGATGCAAGTTGTACACTTGTAAATGTAACATAGGACCCAACCTACCTTGTAGTTGAGCTTAAACCTGTCTTTAGGGGGTTGGGGTGTTATAATCCATGTTTAGAAGATGAGGTCAAAACTGGACCTTTGAACTCATCATTAATGAAGTAAGGTTAAATCTGAACCCTCAGTTCACATCCTAAAAATACCCTTTTGGAACACTCACGATGAAAATTCGTCATCGTGTCGATACGTGGTTAAAATCTTGTTTTAATCTTTCATTAGTGATAAACAATAACATGATAAATCAAGATATCAGTAAATAATTAACATGTATTCATAGACAATATGTCATTGCATGGATCATATCATCACAAATCATGCATCATTTGCATATAACCCTAAACATGCATATCTAGGCATGGCATGTATGATCATGGCATGTATAATCATGGCATGCATAATCATGGCAGATTTCTAAGCTAAGCAAGTAACCATGCACATAATACTTGAATCAAAATAATAAGATAAAATTCAAAAATTACTTTGACCTCAATTCCTTAATCTTTTTTATCTGAGTTACTCTCAACTTCTAGCAAAGAATTTGTGTAGAATTCCGCTTGTCCACCTTCTTACTACTCTAATTGTTGTTTAGAACAACCAAAGAATGAAAAGATGCCAAGAGGGAGGCAAGGAGAGTAAGAAAAGACTTGTCTAGTTTTTGTTGGGATGAAGAGAATGAGAGCCCAAACATGGTTTATATAAAGTCACAATTAGCATGAATCAGAATGTTTGGAGTGTTTACAATGTAGAGAACTTTCTAAATCCCTTCTTGATTTGTTCCCCACGTGCAAACAATGGCATGTATCAACTTTAGTAGTTGCTAATTCATTTAGGAGGCTTTCTAGAGCAAATGGGCATTTTTCTTTTTTCTTTTTTTTTTTTTGCGTAGGAACAGTCACACTACCGTGGTAGTCAAGTGCATTATCGCGGTAGTCATTTACACTACCATAGTAGTCCCTTGCATTACCACAGTAGTCATTTGCATTACTGTGGTAGTCTGTACACTTCCCATTTTTTGTTTTCTATGTAAATGAAGCATTACCTTGGTAATACTCCATACTATTACCTCGGTAGTCCATTCCATTACTAAGTAATCGGGAAAGAATTTTATGTATTGCTTTGTTTTTTGTTTCTATTCGTCAAGTCTTTCATATATTGAATTAGACATCATTTCTACGACAATTTTATAGATTTTTCAAAGATTATTTCATTCACATAATTTTATTTAAATTTTGATTGAATTTAAATCTTTCATAAATTCTGACAAAATCTCAGGGTGTTACATTCGATGTTTTTGAAAAACTTGGAGACATTGTATGGGACGAGAAAGATGACCATTAGCAACATGAAACTATAGTCAACCACTGATGGGTTTCAATCATTGGTGGACCACTTAGGGTTGGTCGCCCAATTGATAACTAAGTGGGACTAATCTATCGTTTGAACGTCAAATGTATTATAGTATTTGCATGACTATTATAGGTGTATTTGACTAGTTAGGATGTAAAATTGGATGATCCACTAGGCTCGTAGACATCATCCCTTTTTTCAATTCTCTAGTTGCAGGTGACTAGTGATTTGGACAGGAGCTTATGTGTACAATCAGTGTTCTCCATTTTGTCTTTATGGACACTTTTTGAACTTTCCTAAATTTTTGTAACATTAAATTCATGCTAGGATGTATTCGAGATGCCCTACGAGTTCAAGCAAGATTTTTGATGTATATTAATGGCCCATAGTGTCCAAGCATGGACTATTAACTATTGATTATGGCATGAGATATTGAGACAATATTTGATGAGTACATAAGTTAAGCGTCTCCAAAGTGCTAGTTAGTGTTGTTGTGATATGAACTTAACAAATTGAGGTTTGCGAAATGATAATGATTTGATTAGAAGGAAAAAAAAAGAAAATATAGTAGAAAAAAGGATAGTAGCACCTAACAAACTTGACTAACGACAAAGAATGAATGTTTTTCGGTTGCAGAATTAATTTGTATTTTCAAAATTTACAAATCAAAACAATTTTTAAATAAATAATTAGATTTAAGAAGAAATTTAGAAGAGGGGGGGGGGGGAGAAGAGTAACCACATTTGAGTAGGTGCACTATTGAAGGAATCCTTAACAAGTTTAGCAAAATTCAGCAGATAATGCGTCATTTCGTCAACTTCCCTCCTAAATCTTTACGGATCCTAATAAATCGACCTTCTATTCATTCGAAAGCATGAACGAATCACATCTCTCCACCAAAGAATTATCGGTCGTTACCATTGAATGACGGTGAGTGCTTTCTTAGAGGGGAGATGGCGGCTCTCATGCAAGAGGTCACTTGGCAAGGACAGATAAATTAACTGTAGGCTTAAATTCAATACTTGCACTCATTTATATTCACTTTCTCAATCAGCTATCTTATCACCAAAATTCTTATGGATTATTACAGTTAAGAAACAATATGCCTGAGAAGAGGAGAAATAAAAAAGGAAACTAAATTAAAGAAGAAAGGATGACAATTTTAGCTTAGCGAGATAACTAGAATTAAGGAGAGGTGAAGATATATGACACAACTGAGACGGAACACTAGACACGTGTCCCAATTTAACTATGATTAAAAGCATCTTACTGAAGAATATAGTATAAGTAACACAAAATTAATTATTACACCCATTAATAATTTGTACATATAGTACTTATTGAAAGTTAGTGGAAGCTCCATAAACCAAGTGTGAAATGAATGAACACATACCCGTTTACTTTCTATCATCACCAATCCTTGGTGAAATACTTAATTTTACCGTGTTAGCATTCCAAGTGTACAGTATTTATATACAAGCATGAGGTATTGATGAAACCCATCTTTCTATTTCTATCTTGAGAAAAAAAAAAAGAGAATATTATAGAAAAATGTTGAAAACGTGACAGTGACTAATGAGAGCAAATGATGAAGCAGTAAATGCCATTTATATATACATATATATATGGTAGTTTAAAGGATCTAGAAAGTGATAACAAAACATTTAAATAAAAGATAATATTAAATATAAGAAAAACGAACTTTACTCCTTGTCTCTATGCCATTCAAAAGATGCAAGGAATTCTGGGATTTTTCTTTTTTCTTTTTTATCTTTTTGTCGAAAGGGCTTTTGAGTTAGATAATATTAAGATAAATGTTATGAAAATTAGGAGCGCTGGATTCAACTACACACACATATATATATATATATATATATATAATTGTATCCAGCCTTAGATAATCCATTATGTACGTATGTGTACAAAGCAGCTCAAGAATGATCCAAAGGACCAAAATAACTGATTATGTAGAAGCAGGCAAAGCAGCTCAAGAATGATGGAAAGGTGTAAGATGTTTAACTATCAAGTGAATCCTCCCCACTCAAATCCTTGCAGCATGGTTCTTATATATATATATAAGGGACTAGAAGCTTCATCAAAAGCCTAATCCCTCCAAGTTAATGAAAAATAATGGTATGTGGGCCTCATAAAAACAAAGGGATATGCGTTTCCACTGGGGATATTTGTCGCTTCATTTCAAAGGCGCGCAATAGATAGATATATATAATCTTGTCATTACATTGCTTTATTCCATTTCAATCCACTGGTTATAATAAAAGATGGCATTTAGGATGATGGTGAATGGAGTGAGTTTGAAACCGAATTCATTTGGATTTAGTTCATGATTTTTTTAAGTGACAATAAGAGTACTTTAGCCCCCAAAGCATGTTCCCCCAATCAAACAAATGCACATTAATTCATAAATTAAGATAACTTCGCGCAATTCTCTCCAAAAAACGCACACAGAGACAAATTAAAAAATAAAAATAAAAATAAACTAAATGTATAGATTTACATAAATTAAAACAAAGGAGATCGAGTTGATTGGATCCTCTCATCTTCGATCATATATAGCATTAATAAACATAATTAATCCAAATTAATTAGCCACTAAAACTCTGCCATGACAAAAAAGAAAAGGCGAAGACTTTACATATGATGTCACATGAAATGATCAAAAAGTTAGTGTAGCTCCGTTACCAACTACTATATACAAAACCAACATGACTGTACCCGCGTCCATATTTTTGGTAAAAAGGTAAATGATGAACACGATTTCATTGAACTTGCTAGGTAAAATATTAATTAAAACATATACATATATTCTTGATGAGTAAAAACAAAAACATATTTTTAATTTAAAGATTACATTAGAACAGCCAAGCTACCTAGCTTGACAAATAGTCACGATCAAGGATTTTCGCCTATCTCCTTGTGTTCATCATGATCATCTTGATGATTGTTAAGTACTGTTAATGTCTTCTCCTTCTGCCTGCTTGTCTTATACTCTCCATACACATAGGAACAAAATCCCCATAAACTTAACGATGTAGACACAGCCTTTTGCCCACTAAAAGCATCCTTAAAAATTAAAACACCACCCAACACATTCATGGGCAGCAACGCCGTCGAGCAAATCCCTCCCGTCAGCGACGTGGTCAAGAACACTATCCCGGCCGTGCCCACAAAGCACATCTGCCAAGTAACTATATTGAACCCAAGAACCAATTGATATGAAGCTGAACCTGAATGAAAAATGTTTGTTTCGTGCTTCATCTTCGTGAACCCTCCATCTATAGTCATCCCAATGGTGGCAAACACAGTTGCAGCAGCTTGCATAACCACTTGTATTTCCATCATCATTTGGTAACTGTGAACATTCTTGTAAACAATCTCCATTAATGGAAGGTAAAGAGCAAATAGCAAACCCGCTCCAAGAATGGCAAAGAAGCCCAAGTAGTATTGGCTATGGCTCACGTTTTTAGGGCGGTGGCTCGAGTCCAAGGCCAAGAGAACAGAGCTAAGGGTTATGAGAATAACAGCATTGAGATTTGAGAAAGATAGCTTTTGTTTCACAAGGATCATGGAGAGAATGAGATTAAAAGCAAGTTGGGTGGACAAAAGAAGAGATGCAGTTGATATGGGAAGGTAAGAAACACCCCAGGAGATGAGAAAATTGTTGAAACCGAGCATGATTCCAATGGAAATATATTGAAGTAAGAGTTTTGAAGTAAATTGAGAAAAGGGTACCACTATTGTTTGTCTTGGGTTCATGGTCCTAAAGTTGAGGATATAAGGGAAGTAAATTGGGATTAAAAGGAGAGGAAATCCGGAAGATTGAACCCAAGTTGAGACCCATTTGCTTGAGCCACCCTGAGTGAAGTAAAACCTTGAGAGCATGCTAGAAGCCACGGACCCTACGAACAAGCATATGTAGGTGATTATGAGGAGAACCCAATGACCCATTTTCATGAACAACCTCTTCTTGTTGTTGTTATTGATGTTATTTTGAGAGATTGTGTGTAAGCTGGCCTCCATTGATGAATATATGTATGTATATAAATATAGAGGGTGATCAAGAAATGTTATATGTGTGTTTGCGTGTATGCTTTTTTGTTTTTGTGAAGAAATAGATGATGAGAAAGATGAAGAGAACTGGTACAGGTGGAGAGAAGTTTATGAAATGAAACGGCTGCAAGGACTGAGGTTATGGTAAGTTTCTCCTTAAATAAGAGGGAGAGAGAGAAAGGGAGAGAGAGATAAAGAGTTTTATAGAGAGGACAAAGAATCACAGAACTGTCTTTTACAGCTTTTGGCAGATATTGTTATCTCCACCAGCCTCCTTTAAATAGTTTTTTTTTATTACTTATTTATTTGGAAAAAAATAAAGTAGCTAGCTATGATCTTGCTGTGTGTGTGTCCACACCATTCCCTATTGCATGAGTTCTTATTATTTCCTTCTCTTATAAAGCAAGAAAGCAGTCAGGCTTGGCTTGTGAGCATTTGTTTATAATCTTCAATGTTGCATCATGTATATAATTGGGTTAAATAAAGGTGAATAGCCTAGTTCATATTGAATTCATGATATAATAAACCATAAAACCAAAAAACAAAAAAAACCAAAAAAGAGTTTGGACGATGTAGGTGTGGCGTATCATGTATTTGATGAGTTAGTACACTTTCTCTTTTCAATTTCTTCAGTACCCGTACTTGTGTGCATATGATGCTTTGCATAATTTTTGCAAGAAGATCGCATCATTTTCTTAGGTGAATCGTATTTGATGATTTAGATTACTATTTAGCTTCCTAGAGCACAAAGTGATGGCTCTTTTTGAACTTATCCACTTATTTAGAAGGTATTTAATAGAAATGCAAATATAGATATATACATATTTCAGAGTTTCCTGCATTAATTTAATAAATGAATTAGTTGTTGATGAAATAAAAATAAAAATAACATGATCATTAGTAAAGTTTTATAATTGGATCATCTATGGTATGGTACAACCATTTAAATGAATTCATTTTAAAAATTACTTATATATGGGGAAACTACTTCTGTTGCATGTCTTATTTATATCAACATTAGTATCATGAAAGAATAAAATCAAGATAAAAACAAATAGTACATTGGCAAAATAGAATCATGTGATTATATTTAAAATAAAAAAGAATTGAACTTTTTTTTTTTTTTGAAACCAAGTCCCAGCAAAACGTAAAAAGGGTTGTTCCCTTGATTAGCTATATATAGAAGTACCTTCTAATAAAGTTGTATAAAAATTTTAAATAATTCTGGAAGTTTTAAATAATTAAAATTAAAATAAGAATGTTAAGTTCACTATTATCAGTCCTAAATTAGTAAAGATAAATAAAAGTTCTATTTAGAGTGCAGCTATGCATATATAATCCGGAAAAGATTTCTTCTTTAAAGAGGCATGATTTTTTAAAGATTCCCATTTTATATCTTTAATTTTTAACATGCAACCACTAATTTAATATCTATCTTAATTGGAAAGAATCTCAATGCTTTTTTGCAGATAAAGGAAAAAAATCATAATATTTAATTATTTTCTTGATTTGCATTGACAATATATTTTTTGAGAGTTGAATTGACAAAATTTGACAAAAAAAAGTAGGTGTTTTTTTTTTATAAGACCATCAATTAAAAGAGCCCTTTTTTTATATCCTTGTTAAGATATATATATATATATATATATGAAATGAATATATGTGTGTTGGGTGAGATGGTATTTGAACAGTGCACAAACAGTCAAAAAAATAAAAATGTTAGTTACAACCAGGCATGAAGTCCATGAATAGTTGAACACAATACAGATTACCAACCTTTAATTGAATGTGTTCACATGTCTCCCAACCAATATTGTTAGTTAGCAGATGTTAAAAAAAAGTATCAATTAATATAAATCTACTCAGATAATTATTTATTTGAAAAAAAACAACATGTTCAGGTGATTTATGTGGAGAATTGGATAAGTTTAACTTTTGAATTTCTAACGAAAAAAACTTTTGAATGCATATATAAATATTTGGAAAAAAAAAGGTCGATATCTTGTTGATTTTAAATTTCAAAAGTTTGTTTGAAATTAAATTTGAAACTGATTTGAAAATTTTCAGAAGCGGTGAATTCTTCCCCATCTATATAGCCCGTTTGTTTCGCTTATGACCATTTCAAAATGTAGAAAAGATCAGAATCTTGTATTTTTATATAACAAAATCTATTTTGAGATTGAATAATTAAAATCTCAATTACGTTTAGAAAATCTATTTTTTTAGATTTCTCTAATTAAATGCAACAAGTTAGAATCAAGCTGGAATTGGGCATATTAGTCTGAAAAAATAGGGCAAAAAATGTTTATTATTTGTTAGAGTCCTAATTTTATGTAATTATAGTATTTATAACTATTGAATGAATAAATGAGTGTTATATATTTTAAAATGCACAATAAATAATATAATAATAGTATATGTTACAGTAATGATTATGAATGTCGCAGTTGCATAAAAATTTAAGTTATAACAATGAAATTGGTATTTTTCAAAATTATACATTTTAGGCATAACAGGCCAAATATAACCAAACACAAATGGAATATCAATTAGCAAACTCTGCAGAAAAATAATTATTGAAAATTTGTCCTACTACTTAGAATTATTCTATTTCTTTTTGTTAAGCACTAGCCCTTTGGAATCGGGATAGTAATTGAATTAATAACTTTTTTATATGATTTTATTTTTGAGAAATTAATGAATACCAAGATATACTTAAATCAAAAGCTGTTAGTTAATTATTTCAAGAATATAGCATAGGCAAAATAGTCTAATTGAGTCTAATGCAATCAATAATGTAGACATTTAATTTTAAGACATCACATTTTCTCACCGTCATTTGCCACTTACAATAAAAAAATAATGCATATAATAAATTATTTTCCGTTTACTTCTCTGTTTAATGTAGTTGATGAAGTTGATTTGATCAATTCCAATGACTTAAACACAATAAACTTAGTTTTTAATAAAAAATGGTTGAGCTTATTTAACAAACACAGGCCATTAATATAAGGGTATGCACATATCATTCCAGGGTTTAATGTCCTTGCCGCATCACTAACTTATTAAACTTTTATTTACTAAACTATATCTCTTAATAGTTTAAAGTTTATTAGATTATACTGTATGAAACACACAATTATATCAACCCATTATTTACATGATTTATAATATTTTATTTATAAAATACATTTTTTTTTCAAAACATGTATAATTTAAACCATTCACAGTTAATAGAAATTATATGTAATTAATTTTTTTAAATTTTAATTTTAATTTTTAAAAAATTATTTATTTAAAATAAATTATTTATTTATTTTAAAATGTTAATTTTTTTAAAGAAATATTTACCATTTATTTCAAATATTATTTAAAAAATATTATATATTTATTTATTATTCAAAGTAATATTTATATATTATTTTTAAGAAATATTTTTATGTTTGATTAAAAAAGGAAAAAAGTATACATGCAACAACATGTAAAAAAAAAAAAAAGGATTGCACAGTTCCCACATTAAATGGGGGTCACAACCGGTAGTCCCCAAAAAGTAAAAAAGTGGGCATTAAGCGTTCGGTAAAAACAGAACCCTCAACACCACTAAGTGTTTGGTCTTACAGCTTTCAACATTATTATTATTATTATTATTATTATTATTATTATTATTATTATTATTATGTGAGAATATTTTTATCTTTTATAGACTAACCATTTTTATCAAAGTTTTTTGAAACTCCCCTTTAATTGTTTATCTGATGTTTTGCTAAAGAAGTTACACTTCTAACGTTATTTCGGATAGGTAGTTTTAATGTTTAAACAGGTGGAACAATTACTTTGCAATTCATCTAATTATTTATATTTTAGCAAACATTTTTCTTCTATTTAATTCTTACAACTTTCAAAAATTTTTCATCATTTTTTACAGCCACAAACACACACTCATTCATACACAAGTAGATAAATAATAATAATAATAATAATAATAATGATAATAATAATAATAACAACAACAACAACAACATTGAGGCCATTGCATATCATGTCACTTGAATTACTAATGTGATGAACGTCATGTGTGAACAATATAATGGAAAAAGCGAAGCCTTAGTCAAATATACATGGAAAAGGGTCAAGTTTGAAGCTTAAGAATAGTAAATGAATTGGTTAATCAAAATGAGAATTCAATTTCTTCCATATTTGATACCTGCAGGTTGTACTAACTACCCAAAGTATGTCATATAATGGCCAAGAGCTTGATATGGTAGAACATAGAGAATATTGACTTAATATGACTAGCACAATTAGAGACTTTTGTTTTTCTTTTCATGCGTAGAAAACCAACTTAAGCCTCTATCATAAACATGGTGTAACCAAAATTAGCCAAAGAAAGAATATTTTTGCTCTGTTCTCACTTAAAGAAAATAAGAGTGACGTAAATAGAATATTCTTATCACTTTTTCAGTATTTCATTTTTTTAGATTTTTATTTTTATTATTTTCATCATTTAATATTTTTATAAAAAAAAATATAAGTACTTAATGATATTGTTAGAATCTACCATACAAAATTTCAAAAATTAATAATAAAATAAGTGTAACGATAATCATAAAAGAATTAAATCAAAATTAATTGACAGAAGTTTGCTCAAGATGATGTCCTAAAACAGAATTTTTTCCTTTCACACGTGCTTAAAAATTGAAATGTTACTGCCTCCCGAGATACGATTGTCAAAAATTAAATCAAAGCACTTCAAAAATAATTTTTTTATTTTTGCCAAACCAACATAGCCTCTATCATAAACATGGGACAACCAAAATTAGCCAAGGAAAAAATATTTTTGCTCGGTTCTGCCTCATAGAAGATAAGAGTGACTTAGATAGAATATTCTTTTCACTTTTTCGGTACTTCATTATATATATATATATATATTTATTTATATTACAATCATTATTGTTATTATTTTAAGAAAAAACAAAGAAGCGCTTAATGATATTACTGGCTCCATTACCATACTGCATTTTTGAAGAAATATCAAGCTCGTTCCTCAATTAATCTTCCTCACTACCTACAGTAAGACAGTATCAAAATTTGAAATTGAAACCTTTAAGTTTTAAAGTTAGTCATCTCTTTGGCAGGTGTAACAACTCTATATTAGTTTTCCCTTGAATTATTGATATGTTTACATTATTATAGTTAGTTTGCTTCTACATTGAAATAAAGATTAAGAGTAATCAACTTAGAAGAGGACGAAGCATGTGGTAGCTCAATCTTTTAGATAGGAATATCAAATAAAAGCTTCAACACATCCTCATCCATCCCCTTTCTTTTAGGAGAGTTAGCCCAAAGGTCTATATCATGTTCGAGTTCCGAGGGCATGATGACACCTCTCCAACGTCGAAGACCCGGTAAATTAATTCAAAGCACAAAAAAAAAAGTAATAAATTACTCAAAGAAAAGGAAGAAAGACTACGTAGTTTCAGGTTCTGGATCTCTCAGAAAACAACGTTTAGCATTTTATACTTCCCTTAGTTTTCTCATATGGCAATAAAAATTATGATATTCAAACACTTTAAACAAAAGAAGCAATATAATAAATTAGTCAAACAAATAGAAGTAGCTGATATATATTTAAATACTTTAGACTAGAAGAGTGATAAATTGGTGAAGAAAAGCAAGATTAGGCTATATATTTTGAGATTTTTCCTTTACCAGAAAAGTATTTATAGTTGGTATTTTCGTCAGTTGTTCCTCATCATTCTTATTCTTTTTGTTCATCATATTAGTTTTCTTTCATTGTTTGGAAATTCAGATTCTAAGATAACCCAAGTGCAACTTGTACCAAAAATAAATAAATAAATTACTATGCTCAATCGATTGTGATCCCATGATTTTGTTAACATTTCATGCAATGTTTAAGACTTAAAAACAATTTCAATGTATTCAAGTAATGGTCAAATAAATTAAAGCGTAAAAAATATACATACTATTGTGTAGGTAGTTTTTTTTTTTTATAGTCAAATAAATATTTACCGAGCTATATTTTAGAATAAAATAAATTCAATTAGAAGAGAAATGTCAATATTATAGAGACGTTACAGATGTTATTGCAAGTTTACATGGATTGATTTTTATTATATTTATTTGTCAACAGGACTCAAAATTATATAACCATCATATTTTAAAAAAGAAAATATAAAAATCTTTATCATATTCCTTTATTGACTATCATAGTTTGTTAATATTACCCTTAAAAATTACATGTTGTTGTATTAAATTATATGCGAATATATCATTCAAAACAATTTAGCAACTTTCAAGTGGAATTTCAACAATGTTCCAAAAGTATTTCATGTTTCGGATATTTAGTTGACATAAAGTGCGGATATCTAATATGAAAAGCATGGGAAAGAGTGCCCTTCTAGTCAATTATGCTGTGGTATGTTATCAAATGAGATATAGAATAATACATCATCAATCATCAATCCTCGAGAAACGAACCCAGAGACATGTATCACTTTTAAAAGACAAGATAGACAAATAAAGGGCAATATCCAACTCCCACCCTTGCGAAGTAATACTCTGGAAGGGTTTCAAATCAAATTGGAGTCTAATTGCAAAATACACACATCATTTTTAATTTATTATAATTTTTATTTAAGGATGAATAATTTAAATTATATGTATTACAAAAAAAAATTATATATTTTGTAAATTATATATTATAAATAATTTAATAATACATTAATACATTTATAAATTTTATATAATACAATCTAATAAACTATAAACTATTAAAAAAATAGTCTCATAAATAAATATTTAATGAATTGTTGATGCAATAAAATTATCAAACTTTTGAATGATATATTAATAAAAGCTTTTTATTCTATTGATTTGATCAAAGCAAATATTGCCCTCTCAAGTTCCGATGCTAAAATAACGAGTAGATGTATGGTAGCAAAGAACATAAACTACTAGGCCAGTAGCTGCAGGTTCACCACAGCCACGGCTAAGAGTAGTCAGAAGCCCTGAACACATACCCTTAGGCATGTTTGATACACCTAATAGAATGAAATTATTTTAAAAAAGTAAGATAGGATAAGATTGAATTGGTTAATTTAAGATAGGATAAGATTGAATTGGTTAAAAATTAATTCAAACTATTTTAAATGAGTTTGTTTAATTCTTCAATTGTAGAATAACACATGGATTCGAATAAATATTTTATCTTATCCTGTTGTAACCAAACATAAGATTAAATTAAAAATTAGTCCAATCTCATCAAATACTGTGTGCTAAACAACCCCTTAGCCTACCAGTTTATATCCAGCTGACCTATATAGTTTCCTCCCTTGACAACTATAAATTCCGTTTGATGAAAGATGATAGCTTGCCCAATGAAGAATAGAATAATGTGACCATATTGCTGGTATTAAATAAACATACAGTTGAAGCGAAAATAACAATATCCACAGAGATTCAGCTAATAAGATAAATTACGAGACAAAATGGCCAAACCCTTTTACATATACAAAGGGAACACACTCCAAAACTTCAACTTTTTTTTTTCCAAAAAAACAAAAAGAGAGCTTTATAAATTATTAATTATAAAAACAAGAAGAAGAAAAAAATAATACGTAGTGAGGAATTACGCTTTGACACAAATTACTCCGGAGGAAAGTTACTGTTGCAGTTTAACTACACAATAAATACCTATTAATTAAACCCAAAAAAGAAATGTAGAAGAGCAATACAATTGCACTTGGTACCCAAACAACAACAACAAAAAAACAAACAAGCAATGCAAAAGCCTAATCCCTCTCCTGTTGATTAGCTGAAGAATATACAAGAAAAGAAAATTCAGCTACGCAGCTTATGAAATTTCGCATCTCTGATCTCCAAGTTCATCCTAATCTGAACAATAATAAAGAACACTCACCTAAAAGCCCTATCATTTGCATTTTTTGAGCAGCCTAAGACTTACCAAACATCCTTGTCAACGTTCCCATCACCTTGATTCATTTCTATTTTGCTGCGAATTTTGCATAAACCGAATGACCTTGTGGAATGTGCTCATTTGGAGCAAAAACAAATGTTGTCTCCATTACGAACACTCACCTCTCATCTATATCGTGAGTACTCCAGTTTGCATTCATTTCCTCTCGAAAGTCATACTCAACCACAAGACCGAGATTGTCCACTAATTTGTGATGCTGGAGACACCCTGCACACTGTTTAGAAGCATTGCTGATAAGTATCATAATGAAATCATGGTATTTTCACTGCCACTAGATCAATGATTCTCAATACATTATTCATCATTTGTAGATTTTAAACTATGTTATATAAATTCTTGAACATTTGGCTGGTGCTCAGTTTTCAAGGAACAAGAAAAGGCAAATCTATTAGTCTCTTGTCAAGATTGTAATGCTTGTGATATCACCACATCCAATTTCAAGCTTTGTTCCAACTAGACGAATTGTATTCACTATTTGACTTTTATCGGAAGCTATAACTTGAGATAACAAACATCACCACAATGTCTAGGAAATTCAATGAATTGGACAGTTAGTTGAGTAGGTGTCATCTCATTTACTCCTTCCTTGTTAGCTAACTCATCTGCATTTGCATCAATGAATGAAAAAAAAATATAAAAAAATAAAAAGCTAAGGATAAATATTTTAGAAAAACTTTCATTGCCTCGAAATATTCCTCAACACCCAATCATATTATACCACAAAGATTGGTAGATACCCTCTCTCAACTACTGATGAGCAAGGTAGTCAAGAATGAGAATTGGATCATATGATCAGATCATGAATCATAAGATCATATAATATATTAAACTGTAAACAAAAAATAAAAGTAAAATAACACTTGTAATATTCAAATCAGTCCAAATTATTGGGAATGTATTTATATGCTTAATTGACATAATCATACCAAAGAAATAAAGTTAAGCACCATAGACTGAATTGTAATTTTCTTTTAAAAAAGGGAAAAAGAAACACGTTATGCAGCGTGTCACAAAGTTGCACAAACAGATGATGAAGAAGAAGGAGAACGGATAGGAGAGGAATATAGAGCATAAAGCATAGGAGAGAAAAGAAAAGAAAAAAACAAAAACAAATGGAAGCAGAAGAAAAGAAAAAAGAAAGGCACCGTGTAAGTGCAAACAGAAGAAGAAGAAGAGTAGAGACAAAGAAGAAGACAAAGAAGGTGAAAAAAGACGTTGAATAAGATACCTTTGCAGCATCCCTTGTTATCAGTTTCTACATCATTGTTGTCACCTCCGTTCCCTCTTCTTTCTTTCATTGCTATGAAGGTGAGCGAAGGCTTACATTGTTAAGGCTTAGGATGAGGGTGAGCACAAACAGTGCCAAGTAAAAAACGATTTCTTTTTTAAAATAATCTTAAAGAAAAATGCAACTCTTTTCTTTTCCAGCTGATGTCTGTATCGTGATCCTATCCAGATCGCAATTCAGGCACACAAAAGGAAAATTTTCAATCCTGATACAATCTGGACTTAGACCCTAAGAATCATTCTGATGAAAAAAATAGCTAGACTTTGGTAGGTTTAGTTCATACGAAAAGATGTCACACATACCCCCTCTGCCTTCTTAACAAAAATAAAGCATTTGCCGGCCTTTCTTCCCAAGAGGAAAAATATGACATCAGCAATTGACAAAAGAAGTACGAGGAATATAATTAATAGTGAGCTACATAAATTAAGTAAGCAATTGATAAAAGAAGTACTAGGAATATAATTAATAGTGAGCTATATAAATTAAGTACACAAGCATGAAGCAATGGACTAGGTTTGAAAATAAAATTCTAGAAACTTTGATGCCCCGACTGCATTTGATTGGAATAACTTTAATTAGAAGGCCAACAAGGATGATGCAAGGTGCAAATTGTAGCTTACAAAAGCATGGCTACAGTGCCTACTAATTTAAATTGGCCAATTTACATCTAAAAAGCAGAACATCACAAAAGAGGCATTTGAAACCCCAAAGTTTATGTCGTTTCTTTTCTAAAAACACAATTTTATTCCACGTCATAGGCCTCAAAATGAATCAATTTTCAGAGTTGCACCAAAGATTAAAACAAAAGATATTAGATATATCGAAGTACAAAATTACCATAGCAAAACAAATGCAACTGGAACTAGGAAAGAATCAATGGATGGATGATAAGTACCTGAACAAAGACAGTTCCTCGTTCATAGGCCAATCGATTGACAAGACGTTGAGTTTTTTCACCACAGGAATCGCAAGTAAACTGTACAAGCAAGCTCCGCCTTGGAAGTTGTATATCAATACTTGCTTCCTACAAGAAATCCATGGGATTTTTAGAACCTATCCCCACATTGACATTTATAAATTTGTTACAAACCACTAGCTATTAAATAAGGAACCAATAATAGATATCAAGCCACCATCAACACTCCTTCGCACATGATGTATGAGGAATATGTAAATGCAAATAACAAGACCTAAACTCAAGATTTCTTCTGAAGTTAAGCTATAACCATTATTTAAAGGTGACAATTCAAGCCATCATCAAGAAAATCAACCAAAAGACTTCAAAAGAAAAACGAATGGAAACAAAGAATTCGTAATTCCAACCAACAAGCAAGCCCTAAACGCATAAAAAGGAGACCACTTGAAAACGAACTTCGCCCAAAATTGTTAAAAATGTTCGACCCAGTAAATTAAAACTGCACAAATCAGTAAAAGCATATCGGTTTTTTGGCTCTACTACCTAAATAAAACAGACCCACTAAAAATAAAAGATCACTTTCATAAAAACAAAAATAAAAATTCAAAATGAACATTAAGAACTAAAAAAAGTGAAACATTGAAACAGAGGCATAAGTAGTATACGTAAAGAGATGGAGATTCAGAAGGAAGTGGTTCGGATTGATCATCTTCGACAGCAGCAACCACGGGTCGGTGAAGGTAGCTTACATAGTTAGGAGTTCTGCGAGTGATTGCAATTCTCCTTGACCTGAAATGAAAGAGAGGAGGTTTTGTAGGAATTACGGTTCTGGGTGGCCTGAAGATGGAGGATTTGGGGTGACGCGAAGACTGAGCTGCGCTGTTCTTGCATAATAAGCAATTGGCGAAAGATGCGCTACAAAATGACACTGTTGCTTCCATTTCTTCACTCCAAGGTGCACACCCATAAAGATGGCCCTCTTCCCTCTTTCTGCGAACATTATTTATTTTGTAAGAGCTTTTCTAAATTCCTTAAAAGTATTTTTGAAGGTATTTACTAAAGGAAATTACAATAAATGTCATATTTTTTAAAATATTATCAAAAATATTTTTATTTTTCATAAAATTTTCATGTATGTCATATTTTAAAAAATATTAGTACTTTTACCATTTTAGGGTTCTAAATCTGTTGCACCTTGTGAAGAACAGACTTCGCCAACTGTGAAGAAGATGAAAAACAAGCAAAATTAGATCTCCTTCCACCATTGCTATTGCTGATCTCTCTATGCTACTTGTTGCGACTGGTTTAGGGTTCATCACCATCTGCTGCTGCCTCTGTCGTTGCAACTGCCATTGTCGGAACCTCTCTGTTGTTGCTATGACTGCTGCTGCGATTCACGATCAACACAACAATGGTTTTGCAGCAACATCAACAGCAAGGCGAGAATGACCGCAATGGTTGTGCAACAACAACTAGCTTTCTATTTCTCTATTTTGTTGTTTGTGCTTTGTTGCCACCATTGCTACTTTGCCAAAACTGGTTTATTTCTCTTTTTCTTTGTTTTTTGTTTGCTCTGGTAATTTGTTTGTAGCAAACCCGTTGCCACTAAAGCCGTTATTGCTTCATTGTCGCCAAAGCTAGTTCGGCAGTGGTGCGCGATGCTGCAGATGGGGCTTGAACAGAACGACAGTGGGCTTGAATAAAGTGGTCTCTATTTGCAAGCAGCAAATGGGGCTTGAATAGTTTGCCTGAGTAGTTTGCCGCTCTGCTTCAACTGTTGTGATCAGAGAGAATCAGGAACCGGCTGTTGCTTCGACGAATAGATTTGGCGAACCGGCTATTGCTCCAACGATTCCATTAGCTATTCTTCCCTATTTCTTCTTCTTTCGCTTTTGCTAGGAAATCAAAAGATTGTTTGACGGCAGTGAGCCATCGAACCAGCAGGGCAAAATAGAATCTTCAACAAGCGTGCGGTTTAATAGATCTCCTTGTGTTGTTGCAGCCATTGTCGGCTCCGGAGACTCTTCCACCTACTACTATTCAAGTTTCGGTTCCCAGCGAGAAGAAGTCAAAGAAGCGGCACAGTACTCCTACACCATCTCTAGCAGTTTTCATTCCACCAGCGCCGCCAACAGAGGTTGCTTCATTTTAGTCGCTCATTGGTAATATATTGTATACGTATAATATACACATAATATACAAATAATATATTATTTGTATGTAATGCATATATATATATATATAATACATATAATATACATATTATATACGAATAATATATAAATAATATACATATAATATATGAATACTAAATACATATAATATACGTATTATATACAAATAATTTACGATTTTTTAACTCTTTTTTATTTTCTTGGTTTCCCAGCTCTAGTGCTCGCAATGGCGAAGTATTGTTCGCCGAAGAAGAACTATTGTTGTTCGTTAGAATGTTATTCGCCAAACTATTGCTTATCGAAGAGGTGTTCGCTGGATTGTTGCTATTCGTCGGCCAAAGTGGTGCTCGCTAGACTATTGTTGTTCGCTGGCTGGAGTACTGCTCGCGGGATTGTTGTTGTTTGCCGACCAGAATAATGCTTGTCGGACTATTGTTGTTCGCTTGCTAAAGGGATGCTCACTAGACTGTTGCTATTTGTCGGCCAGAATAGTGTTTGCTAGAGTGTTGCTGTGCAAACTATTCTGCTCTTTTTGTTATTCTGTAATTGATATTTTAATACTTGTATAAAGTTGAAATACCTGGTATTATTGTAATATATTTTAAAATATTGTATGGAAATGTATTTTTTCATATTTACTAGGGCTGGTCATGGCTGGGTTGGGGTTAGGCTTGGCTTGACCCACCTGATCCATTCAAATCGATTGGCATCAAAAGGCTACCTGATGCCACTTGACTTGTGCAAAAAGTGGTCATGGACTCGACTCTATCTTAGGGTTGGTCAGGTCCACGGGTTGTCGCGCGGACCCGATAGTAAAAAAAAAATGTTTTTTGCATAAAAATAAATAGTTTTTTGCATAAAAATATATTATTTTCCTAAAAAATGGATAGTTTTAGCTTAAAATTTGATTATTTTTTGTTTTCTTTTTTTTTTTTACATTAAAATCAAAAGCATATTTTTACTTTCTATTAGAACTTTTAAAAAATTTTAACAAATCTGTATAAAAATTTTTCATACAATCATTCATATATTACTAAAATAAATAACCTTTTGGTGAATTCTTGGCAACAAACCCTGTAAAATAATATTAGCTACATAACCTGTCAAGCTAATATAACAATCCCTATAATATATAACCTGTTAGTGTTCAAACCACTAAAAGGCCTTCTAATGGAGCTTTGACAATTTAGCTAGATAACCTGTTAAGCAGATTATCCTTACATATTATCAAATTCATCCTACATAAACCTGCAAATTAATTGGACTTTTAGTTATAAACCTGCAATACAAAATTATCAATTTCATCCTATATAAAAATTTAAGTTCAACAATGTTAAATCCACCAAAATAGAAGTTTTACAACTCAAAATACAACATATATAACAAATTTAATTAAGAATGAAGTTTTTAAACTTTTGAAGTATTGTTAACTTTATAAGACTCTCTCGTCTCGACCCTAATCATCTTCAAATTCCTTTTTATGTCAATCTAAGAGGCTGAAAAAAGAAACAAAAAAGTTTATAAGCATAAATGACATAGAACTAAAAAAAAAAAAATCAAAAAAGCAAATAGTGTGGTATAACTTACATGAAGTAATGTCATTCAACATGAAGGATCATACACCATAGACTCATCATGAAAAAAGAGATCATGTAAAAAAGGATTTAAAACAAAGAACATTAGAGCAAATGCGTCAATATATTGCGATATAATTTAATAAATAAATACACACACACACACGCACACACACACACACACACATATATATATATAATGCAGAATAATACCTTGTTCACAAGTAGTGCTAATATCATACAATGATTGATGAATATCAATTGGAATTTTTGGTGATTGAAGCCAACTTTGTCCACAAAGAAGGACCTCTACTGTACTTGGATTCAACGAACTTCGAAATGTATTTAGGACTCAATCACCAATGCTAAATGTTGACTTTGAAGCAACAATAGATATGAGAATAACTAATGCCTTTAGCTATTTGTCCAAGAACCTTATACTTAGTAGAGTTGACTTTCCACCAATTCAAAATGTTAAATGAGTCTTTTGGCTTTCCACAAATCTCCATTGGATACTAGTCCATGTAACACCTCACCTCCCCCACCCTATTTGTCTGGCACGCTATTCGTCGCGTGCTTGCACATTAGACATTCCTTTCTTTCCTCAAGTCACGTCGGAAGGTGAGCAATGTAACATTTCTATCACTTTTCGTTTCCAAGTCTCAACTTCTAGAGACTTTTTGAGGAATCATAACTCATATACTGATTTTATAACACATGAGTGAAATCATTGACATCAACATCATTTATTTGATAATCAAATATTCAAGAGCTACAAAGCATTCATATTTATTACAATGAAAATAACTTTAAAATTTGACAAAAGGACTTAGGGTCAACATGCCTGACTCAAACTGTAATACCTCGAAAGTTGTACAAAAACCCAATAAAATTAAATAAAATTATTTGAATGAAATAATCCTTGGAAAATCTATGAAATCATAGTGGAAAAGACATACAATGCTATGCATGAAAGGTTCGGCAGATCGAAAAGCAAAACACCACTCAAAACATGAGTTTTGCATAGACTATCGCGGTAATGAAATCCATTATCATGGTAGTGCAATGGAAATTCATGAAAAAGGAAAGAACCAAATTTTGGAAATAGGGGCATGACTACCACAATAGTGTGTGCAGGTTGTACGAAAACAGATTTTGGAAAGTTGCCAAAATCTGGTGAAAAGCTTCTAAACTAAATAAGAACTTCTAAAATTGATTATTGCTATTCCTTGTGCATGGAGAACAAGAAAGAAAGAGTTTTAGAAAGATTTCCACATTGTGATCACCTGAAACTTGCCAAAGACTACCCACTAGAACTCTAAATAAACAAAGGCTCATTCTAGCCCCTCTCTTGGCACCCTATTCCTCCTCTAAGCTATCTTAGACAACAATTTGGGTAGTGGGAAAGAGAGAAAAGAGTTCTTTCACTCAAAAGACCATTAATTGAGGGAGCATTGATCAACCAAAGAGTTTGGAGAGTCCCATCGAGGTATAACCACACATTTCAATCTCATATTACATATTTCATGTTCTAGAAGTCAAGCCAATAAGATGCCATGGCCATTAAAGTGCACATAACAAGTAGAAAACACCCAGAAAATCAGTCTCGCATAGACTACAACAGTAGTGCGATTTGCTACCAAGGTAGTTTGACTAAGTTTCACAGACTATCACAGCAATGACCTAAAGTTCAATTTTTTCACCCCTGCACACTGATGATTGTGGTAACACCTATCCCTACTATGGAAAAACAACCCAAAACCATGTTTATTCTTGTCTAAGGTGATTTCTTTGACCATTATAAACCATATAGGGTAAGGGACCATTAGATTACACTTTAAGAATGTTAGAAACACATGAATAACCTATTTAATCTTGATTCTCAAGGTAAAAGGATCAAAGGGTTGTAATACCCTAAATTCTCTATACTCAATTAAATGAAATTTGGGTGCAAATGAAACCAGGCTCATTTCAGGGCCAAACTTAGCAGGTTCTAAAACTCTCATTTAGTGCCCCTTAGGGACCCAAAATAACTTGAAATGAAGTAAGATGACATGAACTAACTAATGGGACTAACACATCCAAAAATTAGAACAATTGGTCGAGGTTAGGGTTTTCATTTGTCAAACACCCTTCAAGGGGTCCAAATTAGGAAAGAATTGTCATTTAGGGTACTTCGGGGATTGAAATGACCCAAAATGAAATGAAATGACATGAACTAACAAAATGAATGACATATTCAAAAATCAAAATAATTGGCAAAGATTTGGATTTTTATTGGCCTAGTGATCTTAGTGGGTCTTAAATAAGTAAAGTTTTTGAAGGAAAATCACCTAGGGCCAAACCATACCTTAAAATGCGCATTAGGTTCATGTGATTCCAAAAATATAGGATATAAATCATAATTCCATATAAATAAGGAGATATTAATTTTTATTCAATTTTTGTGAACCCATGAAGTCATGGCCACCCCTAACATGTGCATGTCACATGGGTAAAACACCATGATCATGCGCACCTTACCTTACCCTACCCAAAGCTCTATGGGACGTTTCCATTATTTGAATCTATACAAAATGATCCTATGTATCATGCAAATAATTCAGTACACCACACCTATGAGAAGTTTTCCATCATTAGAAACCAAGACAAGTGATCCCATGTACCAAAATAAATGCTCAAGTGTTCCCATGCACCCTAAAAATGTCTACACCATATGTGTGTGCTCCACATGTGCCAAATTCCGAATTAAGAGAGTTTCTTAGGATTCCTAAGACCTTGATCTTATGTCCCTCAAGTCTGATCATGTAATACCATGAAAATTTTGTATTTAATTAAATGACATTCAAGATCAATTCAGTGAAATTGGGTAGAAAATGAAACCAGGCTCATTTCAGGGTTAAATTTAGCAGGTTCCAAATCTCTCATTTAGTTCCTCTTAGGGGATCCAAAACAACTTTAAATGAAGTAAGGTGACATGAACCGACTAATGAGATAATATATCCAAAAATTAGAACAATTGGTTGAGGTTAGGGTTTTCATTTGCTTAACACCCTTCAGGGGGTCCAAATTAGGAAAGAATTGACATTTGGGGTACTTCGAGGGATCGAAATGACTCGAAACGAAATGTAATGACATGAACTAGCAAAATGAATGACATATCCAAAAATTTAAACAATTGCACAAGACTTGGATTTGCATTTGCCTAGTGACCTCAGTGGGTCTTCAATAAGGAAAGTTTTTGAAGAAAAATCATCTAGGGCCAAACTATACTTTAAAATGTGCATTAGGTTCATGTGATTCCAAAACTATAGAATATAAATCATAATTCCATGTAAATAAGGAGATATTAACTTTTATTTGGTTTTTGTATACCCACAAAATCATGGCCACCCTAAGCAAGTGCAAGTCACATGGGTGTAACACCATGATCATGTGTACCCTCACCCTACCCTAAGCTCCATGGGACGTTTCCTTTATTTGAGTTCATGTAGAATGATCCCATGTGCCATGAAAATTATTAGGCATGCAATCCCTATCAGAAGTCCCACTTAGTATTAAGAAACCATGAAACGAATGATTCCACGTGCACCATGATGTGATCATGTACACTATGCTCTACACACCAAAAACATTGCAAATAATCCAAATCAAAAGTTTCTAATTCAAGAATAGAAGTTGTTGAAAAATGTTTCTAAACACCCAAGGAACCAGATTAGAAGTTTCTAATCCAAGAATAGAAGCTGCTGAAAAATGTTTCTAAACACCTTAAGAACAAGATTAAAAGTTTCTAATTCAAACTAGAAGATTGCCAAATCTTGTTGATTTGGTGTGCATAAGAAAAGGAATTAATTATCAAAGCATATTGGAAAGTTGCCTTACTCACAATATGACACCTAGATTAACTTCCAAACAAAGAATAGTAAGTATTCTAAATTCTTTTTGTGTTCACACATAAATAGAAAATCAAATAAAGCTTATATCTTGTGTTCACACTAGGAATGGAAAACCAAATCAACCCATATTCTAAATCGCGTGCACACTCAATCTATGCATTCCATTATTCTTACATTATACTACTATTCACGCATATTTGCGCATTATTCAAATGTTACACATACATTATTCGTTTGTAGTACCTGCATATTTGCGCGTTATTCAAATATTATATATCCATTATTCATTTGTTATACCACATTTTATTCACAAGTTATCACCTCATTATTCATATGTTATACCACATCTTATATGTTTTACCGCATTATTTAGATATTATTCTTACATTATAACACTATTCACGCATATTTGCGCATTATTCAAATATTATACATACATTATTCGTTTGTTATACCTGCATATTGGCGCGTTATTCAAATATTATATATCCATTATTCATTTGTTATACCACATTTTATTCACATGTTATCTCCACATTATTCGTTTGTTATACAACATTAAAATGTCCATACAGGTGGGTAGGTTTCAACTTTCAATGGGAGCTTGTTAGTGTAGGTGTGTGTGTGTATTTGACAAAAAAATAATATTTTTGATTGAATAATGAGGGTATAACAAACAAAAAATGTATATATAATATTTGAATAATGCTCAAATACGAGTGAATAGTAATATAATACAAGAATGATGTATAAATAATGCGGGTATAAAAATCGTTCGATTGTTTGGTATAAAAATCGGGGATAATATGTGAATAATGTGGGGATAACATGTAAATAAAATGTAGTATAACAAATGAATAATTCATTTATAATATTTAAATAATGTGCAAATATGTGTGAACAGTGGTATAATGTAAGAATAATGCCTGAATAATGCGGTATAACATATTAATAAAATGCAGTATAACAAACGAATAATGGATATATAATATTTGAATAACGCGCAAATATGCAGGTACTACAAACGAATAATGTATGTGTAACATTTG
>JAJIYU010003481.1:0-26687 GCA_030144865.1 Tinospora cordifolia
ATCTTCTTTTATTAATTCTTGAATCATCAATTAAACTTCAAAATATGAAATTAAGATCAATAAAATTCAGAATATAAGCATTATGAAAATCAAATCATGGAACATCCATAAGCATACATCATTCCTTGAAATAAGACCTAAGCATGATACTAGACATGGCATGGATGATATGATTGCTCAAATATGAACCAAAACTGAAATACTGAAATAAACATTTAAAATTTTAGAACTGAAGTTGAAAATCTTTGAATTCAGTGAAAAACACACAACAATGAGCATGTCATGAATTTAAATAAGAATAGAAGGGTGTTCTAAAAATCACTTCCACCTTGTGACGCTTTCTTTTGAAATTTCGACAGCAATTCCCCCCACGTATTAGTCCAATGAAGATTGCCCAACTTAATTCTCCAATTCGAGAGCTTCTCACACACACAAGAAGGGAAAGATGGGAAAAGGTGCCAAAAAGAAGGCTTTGAGAAAATAAGAGGAGCATTCAACTCTTATTTTTTTGGAATGAATGAAATTATGAGCCTAAAGAGGGGGGGGTTTATATAGGTTTTCCAAGGGAGAAAATTAGAAAGTTTTGTGTTCTTCTTTAAATAAAACACCCTAATTCTCTCTAATTTCGTACTTTCTAATTTTTGGAGCAAAATGAGTATTTTTCAGAATTTTTTCGAATTTTAGAAATATTTTTTAGAATTTAGAAACTATTTTTCAGAATTTTCAAAATTTTTTCGTATTTTTGGTTATTTTTTCAGTAATTTTCGTAATTTAAATTTCAAATTTTATCTGGTTCCTCGAATTTTCCTCGAGACACGTATTCGATTTTGATCGAAGCCGTTGGATTAATCTCAGATAAATCAACAGAATTCGGATTCTCGATCTCAACTGTTAGATTTCCTCGAGCGCATCAACGATCGTAATCTAATCAAAACGGCTTTGATCTGAACCGTCCGATGATCCTCGATCACAGTGTGCGGATCTAATTTTGCGATCAACGAACCCTCTTCTGGCCGCACAATCATCCTCGAGTTACGTATGCAGATCTCTGGCTGTTCGATCTTGATGATCCAATGTACCAGGGTGTTCGTTTTGGCTTTAATCCCATTCGTTGGATTTTGGGAGATTGTTTTTGGATCGTAGGATGAATTTTAAGTTTTTTTTTTTTATTTTTCAACCTAATTTCTTGCTTTCTTTTCGGATTTTTGCCAAATCTCGATCCCAATTGACTTTCTAATCCTGTTTTCATCAAAAATTGCATATATCCTTGTATTTTTGGCTATGATATCCCATTTTATGCATTATAATCATTTTTTTTCCTCCAAAAATCCCTTAAATTGATTTTTATCCCTCACTTGGGTAACTAAGACTTGCCAAAATTCTCATTCGTCAATTCTGTATAATTTTCTAAGTAAAAAATTAAATTTTCATATGAATTCTTTTTCGAGATGTTACATTTTCTTTTTTTTTCTCTTCTTCTTCTTCTTCTTCTTCTTTTTAATTTTTCCTTTCCTTTTCTCTCTTTTTGGATGGTTTGGTGTGAGCAAGAAAGGAAATGAACATTCATATATATAGGGGTTGATTTTGGGGTAGGTCCCACCATAATTAAGTGCGACATTACCCTACACATCATCCAATATTATCTTATTATTTATTAATTTACTTAATTAATTTTTTTCATTTCCAACCAAGCACCCTTTCTCTTATTTATATTTATTTAATTATTTTTCTCATTATGTTTTTTCAACTTACCCACCCTTTAATTAATCTATATATATATATATATACATATACATACACGCACACACACACACACACGCACATATATGATTGATTCTTCTCATTCATTTATTTTTTTCTCCATCATTTAACAAGTTCCCATTAACTAATTATTATCTTTATCGTTATTTATTTTATTTTTCACTTAATACATACATTAATTTATACAATTCTCATAAAATTATGTATTTTCATATATAATTCATTAATTCAAACATGAGAAATATATGTTGAACCCGTCGACTCAATGTCCAAAAATATAGGTCATTACACATTGGGAGGAGATTGATGTCCAAAATGATGCTACATATGAAAAAGCAACGGTCAGAAACCTAGATTGTAGGGTACAAAGATTGAGAATGAGAGACATTCTGTTAGTCAAAGTTCTTTGAAAGCATCATGGAGTGAAAGAGGCAACTTGGGAGCTAGAAAGTAAGATGAGAAATAAATACTCAAACCTCTTCACCAGAAATACATGAATAGGCAACATCAGAACGAGTAAGTAAAAATTTTGAGAACAAAATTTTTTTTTAAAGGGGGTAGATTGTAATACCTTGAAAAACTCTCAAATCTTAAGAACATACAAATTTATAAATGAGTTCATTAAATTGTGAAAGCACATTTAATACTTAGGAATAGAATGTTAATTTTGTCACTTAAGGGTAAAATGGTAAATTCACATGAAGAGTGAAAAAATGACTACTATCCTAATTATTCCATAAGTAATTGCTAAAGCTGAAAAAATAAATAAATATATAATAAAATAAAAATATTCCACAAATTTTCTAAAAAAATGGGTAATAGAATGGGGTGGTTGGCTATTAAAATATGAGTAGTGGAATGAGGTGGTTGGATATTAAAACATGGGTAGTGGAATGAGGTGATTGACTAATGATGCCTATGAATAGACCCTTTCCCTTTTCCTCAAACCATCTCATCTCATTATTTTCTTCTTCATTCTCAAGAGAAAGAAAATTTACTTATTCTTTTCTTCTTCATTTTCTTCTTAGTTCTCTTCTAGTTCAAGAGAAAGAGAGTCTTCTAATTCTTTTCTTCTTCATTTTTTTTTCTTAGTTCTCTTCTAGCTTAAGATAAAAGAATCTCCTTGCTTTCTTTTTGAGTGAAGAAAGAAGGTTGAAGGCTTAAGAAGGCTCAGTATACCAACTCAAAAGGACTAAACATATATGGTGGAAGTGATTTCCAAGTTTTACTTTATTATTTTGATTTCAACAAGATTTACATGTGTGATTCTGTATGCATACTCGATTATAAATTCATCATATATGCATTGTTTAAAATTCATGAGCTCAGGCTTACATAAATATGCATGATACATGATGATATGTTTTATGTTTACCATGTTCACATGTTAAATTCTTGTTTTAATACATGATCACCTTGTTTTACACTTAACAAAAGATTAATGAAGATTAAAATCATGTACCCAGCGATGAGTGATTTCATCGTGTGTGTTCCAACCTTAGAGCCGACATGCCAATATTTTGAATTGGGGCTAGGCGTCAAGATTAACCTAGAGTGAATTGGGTTTCAAGAGTGATCTCACTTCACTAGTAAGGGTTTGGGTTTTTGGAGTGATCTCTTTTACTAGACCCAAAACACAAATGGTGAACCCCTTTCAGTCTTAACTACAACTATCAAATAATAAATTGTTTCAATCATGTAATATTTGAAAGTGTTTGACATGTATATCTTATTTGTTGAAATAATGAGTTAAATATTTGGGATGATTCACTGGTCTTTGAGCTCACCCTTCTTTTTCTAACATTTTAGGGAATTAATAATCAGAAGCCACATAGCCAAGTTTATTTTACTAGGATTCATGAAATGTTTAGGTTGGACATGTTAGCCCTAGTTTAATTGTCGGGCATGTTGGCCCAGTTTACTTTATTTTAAATTTTAAAGTTATTTTTGCTATAATAAATATCAAGGTCTTATGTACCTTTTGAATTGATTAATAATATTGAATTGTTTTATCTAAAGATTTCCCAATATTTTATCTATACACGAGTGAATGTTATTCAAGAAGTCTCTTGAGTTTGGGACCAAAATAGAAAAAAGGAAATGAAGTGACACGACCCACCTCTAAGGTGGCCCAAGGAAAGAAAATATCAAACCTGCATTATCAAATGGTGTGGGGCCAGGGATGGGAGGCGAGGTGTTACAAAGGTGGTATCAAAGCTTAGTTAGTAGAAACACTAGGCAAGAGTGTCTAGACTTAAACAAAGTAAACAAAATTACTTATTTGAATAAATTAATAAATTTATTTATTTATATCATTTTAAATTTTAAATTAGTATAATAATTTGTCGAGACAATAGTTCATCCTTTGGTCTAGGTAAAGTGGTCCTAGCTCATGAGTTTTGAGCTTGGACTAGAGAAAGACTGCAACAACCTTGTTTATATCAATATATTTCAATCAAATAAATGAGAGATTTTGAAGAAACACTTGATAAATGTACTTTTTGATAAATGAAAAAAAATATATTAAAATTTTAAAATTTAAGATTCATTGAAAATTTATTTGAAAGTTGAGGACATCAAAGGTATAAAATTTGGAATTGATTCTCCAATGGTTCTTTTCTTTTGATTATGATGATGTTATGGCGATTTTCTATAGGGATTTTTTTTATTAAAAACTTGTTACTAATATATAAACTTGTAATTTGTCGAAAGAATGGGTCGAAAACACGAAAAAAAGTGATGAAAATATAACCCAAAACCATGATAGTGCTATGGTTTTGCACCATTGGATTAAAGAAAAAAATTGTGATTTCTTGTGAGAACTTTTGATTTAATACATTTTTGGGCCTAGACATCAAATTATTACTCCCAAATGACCCCAAAGATAAGAAAATAGGAAGATAACCATATAATGCCCATGAATATAATTATATATAATTATAATACTTAAATTTTGAGTGATATTTTAGAGGATAACAACTAATATTGTGGAACTCTTAAACTTAGTTAAACCACTACAAGTAGTTTCTTGCATTTTTTTAAACACTAGATTGACAACATGACCTTGAACATGTCATATGGGAATGACAATGAACATTGCATGTTGTTGTAGCATGAATTCTTGTAGTGTTAAACCACTATAAGCAATTTATTACATATTTTTATATGTTTTACATTAAAATTATGTTTAACTGCAATGATGATTTGGAGCTTTTTCATTAGAAATCATGTCATTACAAGGAAATATTCCAAGTTTGTGAGACTTTACCTAGACTCGTGAGCAATTATTGAGCTCAAGATTTTTGAAGCTACACTAATTTGTTAGCTTGTGTCCTAGACTTTCAAGATGTCATTGATTGTAACACTTCAACCCCCAAGAGATAGGTTTAAGCTCAACCACAAAGCGGGTTGGGTCCTATGTTACATTTACAAGTACACAACTTGTATCTCAATTCCTTTATTCTAACACTTATTAAAATACTCATAAATACACTTCCGTTGAGTTTAAAATTCAACAACATAATACAAGTAAATAAAGGAAAACTTCAAACTCCTTATTTATAAAATAAAGAAATACATTATTGAATTCATATAATCAAAAGAAAGAGTACATAATTCTAAAATTTAAAACAAAAATTCATCAGATGTCTTTATTCAAAATTTGGGCAATACACCCTTATATAGAAACTTTCTAAAATAGAGTTTCTAATCTCTTTGCAAGCTTGATCATTCATTTTTAATTCTTGAAAAATAAAAGGAAGGGGTGACCACATAGCCCAGTGGATCATTCATCAAACTACTAATTTACTAATTCAAATCAAAAGTACATCCAATTTCAATCATTTACAAGCATTAAGTATTTCAAACAATATCTTATTAGTGTTGTATATTTGATCAAAAGGAGTTTTAATCCCTTGACGTTCTTCATTAAAATACTCCTATTCTGGGATGGAATGACAATTCATCTTGTCATTTTTTATTGGAAATAAGGATCACATGTCCACATTCTAATTATTTTAAAACACATCCACACTTAGTGATGTTACTCATATACACTAAGTATATGCAAAGAACACCCATAGCATCACTTAGACTACTATGCTGGTACGTGATTTTTATCTTCACTTTCTCATATTTAATTTCAAATAAATATGAAACAAGATCATAATAATTAATATCAAAATTTAAATAATAAAGAGAACATGGAAACATACATGGCATGCTTGTAAATTCAAAAATAATCCTAAGCATGGTTTTTAAGCATGTTATGCTATCATGTATGAATTAAAACATGAAAACATGTTAAATTGAAAATAAAACTTGATCAAACGTGCTTCAAACTGAAACATAAACATGTTGAAAACTAAAAAAAACATGAATATACTAAAGACTTGTAGTAGTAAAGAAGGAGTTCTAGAAATCCCCTCCACCTTAATCTGAGTTTCTTTTGAATCTGGCAAAGGTTCCCCTTATCTACCACTTTCAAAACTTCAATAACTTTTAACCACCAACAAAAATTACTTCAAGAACTCTCTAAACTACTGAAATAAGAACTCCTCACACTTGAGAGAAAAGAGGGTGAGAAGAGGTGCCAAGAAGAGGGCAATAACAAACAAAGAGGGAAGTGTCAACTTTTTTGCTTTGGGATGAGATGAAAGTAAGCAAAGGGGGTTTATATTGATGTTCATGAGAGCATATGGGACATCCTAGGGCAGCCTTGGGCAGCTCACAAAAATTTAGGCAAGTTTCTATACATAAAGGGTATGGTTTGCATAAAGAGGGCAAGTGTGCTCATGGTTGGCATGTGGGACTACTATGGCTTTCTAATTCAAAAGATATGAGTACAATCTTGTTTCCTAACTATGTGTGAACACAAAAGAGGTTTAAATTATATTCTAATTCAAATGGGACATCCCCTATGTTTTCATGGAAACTTTTCTTTTTGGTTTCCTTGCTTGCTCATCACACAAACACACAAGGAATATTTTCTTATTTTCTTATTTCTTGGACATCAAGCATGGGTGTACAATATTAAATTTGAGAAAATATCATATAATAGTCAAAGATGTTCATCTTGGTTCCAAGAAACTATCTAAATAGAGTTGTTCACATGTGTGCACACACACATGTACGTGGTTGGGCCAATTTTGGCTTAAGTTGGTGCGGGTGTACACAATCAAGTGGGGGTGGCCATGACTTCATGGGTTCACAAAAATCAAATAAAAATTAATATCTCCTTATTTACGTGAAATTATAATTTATATCCTATAGTTTTGGAATCACATGAACCTAATGCACATTTTAAGGTATGGTTTGGCCCTAGGTGATTTTCCTTTAAAAAGTCTCCTTATTTAAGACCCACTGAGGTCACTAGGCAAATGAAAATCTAAATCTTAGCCAATTGTTCTAATTTTTGGATATTTCATTGATTTTGTTAGTTCATGTCATTTCGTTTCGTTTCGGGTCATTTCTATCCCCCTAAGTACCCTAAATGACATTTCTTTCTACTTTGGACCCCTTGAAGGGCGTTTGGCAAATGAAAACCCCAACCTCGACTAATTGTTCTAATTTTCGAATATGTTGTCCAATTAGTTGGTTCATGTCACTTACCTCATTTCAAGTTATTTTGGGTTCCTAAAGGTCCCCAAATGAGACTTTCGAAAAGCCGCCAAATTTAGCCCTGAAATGAACTTGGTTTCATTTTGCACCCAATTTCACTGAATTGATCTTGAATTTCATTTCATTAAATACAAAATTTTCAAGGTATTACAACCTACCCTCCTTAGAAAAATTTTTTCCTTGAAATTTGTACATAACTAAGGATTTCTAGTGAATAGGTACGGATACTTGGTTTTTATTTTGTTTTCGAGTTCCCAGGTAGCTTCTTCCACTCTGTGATGCTTTCATAATACCTTTACTAAGGGGATATCATTCGTTCATAGACTCTATACTCTATGGTTGAGGATTTCGACCGCTGTTTCCTCATAAGTAGCATCATCTTAAATATTCACTTCCTCTAAGTGGATGATGTGAGATGGGTTAGGTTCATATTTTCTCAACATGGATACATGAAATATGTTATGAGCTGAAGTCATTCGGTTTGTTAGATCCAACTCATAAGCACATTCCTCGATTCTTCTAAGTATTTCAAAGGGCTCGACAAACCTCAGAGATAACTTTCCTTTGAATCTGAACACCTTGATGCCCTTCTGAGGACTAATTTTCAAAAATACCTTCTTATCCCTAACTTGGAACTCTAGTGGTTTTCTCCTCTTGTCTGCATAGCTTTTTTGACAACTCTATGCTACAGTCAGCCTCCTCTTTATTAATTTGACTTGGTTATTCATTTCTTCCACCAAATTTGGTCCAGTTAATACATGGTCCTAATGTTCTGCCCAACAGGTAGGTAATCTGTAGGGCCTTCCATAAAGAGCCTCGAATGGAACCATTTTAATACTCACCTGATAACTATTGTTATTGGCAAACTCTACCAAGTGTAAGTACTTGCTCCAATTCCCCCATGAAGTCTAAAACACAAGACCTCAACATAGCCTCTAAAATCTGGATAACTCTCTCAGACTTACTAACTTGATCTTTGGATTTGATTGGCAAAAATTTGGCACTTTAGTGAGATGATCCGCAATTACCCATACAGTGTTTTATCCCTAAGTTTTAGGGTATCCTCAGCATGGTATGCTTATCTTATCCAATTTCCTCTATTAGGTTTGTGAGCCATTCGTCTTGACTTTGTTCATCCCCAGTCTGATTGCAAAAGATCCAGTGGGCAAGACATGTTGTAGGGATAGGCTCATTTTTCATTTAGGGTTATACCCAGCCTAAAGTTCTCAATCTATTTGTAGGTCAAAGTTTCTTTGTCATACCCTACCTTCGTCTCAGTGGACTCAACCACACGGCATGCCTCGGGTTATTACTAACACTTTCTATTCCCAGACTTTCTATTTTGAACCTTCAAAATATAACAACAAGGATTCTTAAGGGAATAAATTTTATTTATTGAAAAGAATAGGTACAAAACCTTATCAAAGTTTAAAATTCATAAATGCTAACATATAGAAATTTTAAATAAAGGGCTAATCAAGTTCCCCTAATTTTTTTTTTTAACTTGGGTCTCTAGGGTAGGTCTTGATCTTCTTGAGCTTCAACAACAAATACTCTGGTCTTGTTCTGCCCACGACCCTAATTTTGCCCTTGGTTGGCATTTTGTTGTTGTTGTCTGCCCTGAGAATGATCATTCTGACATCTTCCCTAAGTGTTCTGTGGCTGAGGAGCCTGAGTGTAGTTAGGCAATCCTTAGCAAGATGACCCTTCTGTCTACACACATAGCACAGCCCTTGCCTCCTGGTTTATTCTCTAAACTCATTCTTGGCCTGCCCTTGTTTTGTGGAGCCTTACCACTATTATTCTTTTTCTATGACCCGTGATCTTTTTCATTCATAGGCCTCTTATTCTTTCCTCTCAACCTTACTCTACGTTGAGTTTTCGCTCTAGGATCAGAGCTCTTTCCAAGACATCCCTTTATGTCTTTAAGCCCAAAGTCATAATCACTTTGCGGATCTCAATCTTGAGACCTCTAGTAAACCTATTAGCATTCATCTTCTCCTCCTAGATCAGTTCATGAGAGAACTTGGCTAGCTTAGTAAATTTCTTTTCATATTAAGTCAAGGTGAGATCTCTCTGATTGAGTGTTACAAAGTCTTCCTGTAGCTTTCTTAGGGTAGCCTTCAGGAAGAACTTGTCATAGAAAATTTTCTTGAATTCTTCCTAGTTAATCTTCTCAACATTTGTGTTAGGGTCCATCCTCACTATATGCCACCAACTTCTAGCTGGTCTCTTGAAACGATGTGTGGCCATTACCACCCTTCTTGAACTTGTCAGTATTCGTTTCATCAAACGTTCGTACTACTCTAGATTAAATTTCTAGGTTCTCGATCCATTTAGTGGCCTAAAATTTTTTATTTTAGGTTCCTTTCATGCATGGGTATAGGATTTGGTCTCAAAGCAAATAAATAGTAAAACATGTATATCATACAATCATACAATCAAGTTAGCACAACAAGGTTCCAAGCTTCCACCTAAGCTTTTAGGTTCAAGTGTCCCATACCACTCTACCCCTTCCACTTAGGCTTTCACCCAGAATAGAGTCACACCCAAACAATTTCACAAATTGCTCGATAACTAGGATTCCTGAACCCACTATACTCCACTGTCCCATACCAACGAGAATAGAAAAACTCGTTCTGCCAGAGTTATCGATCATTCACCACACATGGTCCATCATTCTTTGAGTCCAGGCTTCTTCCATAACCCCAAATTCCTATGTGATATAGAGGTAGGAATTTATCGAACGAACTGCACTCCTTCGTATACGTCAAGAGTCTATTAATGAGAAGGGGCTGGGGAAAGCTTGAACCCAATTTCTTACAGTGATGAATATAAGCGCAATTGAAATTCCTGGGGAGTTATACATTCGTGTATTGATAAGAGAAAGAAAGAACGAAAATATCAATGATATAGTATTCCAATATGTATGGTCTATGAATCATCTCATAACATAAAACAAAAGGCGGTGAGTGTAATAAAGCATCAATATGGATTCGTCATACTATATAGAAACCAAAAGATATAAAAGCTTCCTAATCTCATGTCTTGATCAAACAATTTTTTGTTTTTACACAAGTTTCAGTCTCTAGCCTATGTCCTAAAGATTTATTCTTTTGATCCACTATGCTACCCATGGCTACGGCCATGTCTCCACCTAAGGTCAATCACCAAGACCCATGGTTTCAATCTGGTTGACTCACAACCTCTATCTAGTCAAGATAGCACCTTTGACATCTTTTTCGACTTCTAATCAGTTTCTTGCTCTAATTTTTCACCTTCTAATTTTCTTTTATAGAATGTAAGAGTGTTCTTCAACTTAGACTACTCATAGAAGCTAATGGGACAACCTCCAAATCGGATGGTGAGACAAAAGTCTGCTTAGCAACCATGCTTTCTAGGGCAGGATAACCCACCTCCCTTTCAATATTTAACTTTACTCGGGACAAGGCTTACCCACTATCAGCTCAGCTTGCAGTTTTTGTAGCCAAACAAAACATTTCAAAACATGTCTTTCCTTTTTGAAAACGCTTTCCAAAATAGTTTTCAATTTCAAAATAGAAGGTATGACATTCTAATCTTCTATTCAATCCAGAGTGAAACCCTAGTTCGAGTTTCTTCTAGTCAAACAACCACTGATTGACTTTCTAATTCTAGCCCAACAACACATGTTTAGGCTTGACTTTCTATTTTTAGCCTAATGTTTCTAATAACTGAGCTCTGATACCACCTTTGTAACACCCCAAACTCAAAAGACAGGTTTAAGCTCAACTACAAGGCGGGTTGGGTCCTATGTTACATTTACGAGTATACAACTTGTAACTCAATTCCTTTATTCTAACACTTATTGAAATACTCATAAATACATTTTATTTGAGTTTAAAATTTAATAAGATAATACAAGTGAGTAAAGGAAAACTTCAAACTCTTTATTTATAAAATAAATAAATACATTATTGACTTTATATAATCAAAAGAAAGAATACATAATTCTAAAGTTTAAAATGAAAATTCAACGAAAGTCTTTATTCAAAATTTGGGCAATATGCCCTTACATAGAAACTTTCTAAAAATAGAGTTTATAATCCTTTAGCAAGCTTAATCACGCATTTCAAATTCCTAAAAAATAAAAGGAAGGGGTGAGCACATAGCCCAGTGGATCATTCATCAAACTACTAATTTACTAATTCAAATTAAAAGTACATCCAATTTCAATCACTTACAAGCATTAAGCATTTCAAACAATATCTTCTTAGTATTGTATATTTGACCAAAAGGGGTTTTTAATCCCTTGATATTCTTCATTAAAATACTCCTATTCTGGGATGGAATGACAATTCATCTTGTCACTTTCTATTAGAAATAAGGATCACATGTCCACATTCCAAGTATTTTAAAACACATCCACACTTAGTAATGTTACTCATATACACTAAGTATATGCAAAGAACACCCATAACATCACTTAGACTACTATGATGGTACGTGGTTTTTATCTTCACTTTCTCATGTTTAATTTCAAATAAATATGAAACAAGATCATAATAATTAATATCAAAATTTAAATAATCAAGAGAACATGAAAACATACATGGCATGCTTGAAAATTCAAAAATAAGCCTAAGCATGGTTTTTAAGCATGTTATGCTATCATGTATGAATTAAAACATGAAAACATGTTAAATTGAAAATAAAACTAGATCAAACATACTTCAAACTGAAATGTAAACATGCTGAGAACTAAAAACAAACATGAATATACTAAAGACTTAAAGTAGTAAGGAAGGAGTTCTAGAAATCCCCTCCACCTTAATCTGAGTTTTTTTAGAATTCGACAGAGGTTTCCCTTATCTACCACTTTCAGAACTTCAACTTTTAACCACCAACAAAAACTACTTCAACAACTCTCTAAAATATTGAAATAAGAACTTCTCACACAAGAAAGAAAAGAAGGTGAAAAGAGGTACCAAGAAGAGGGCAAAAATAAACAAAGAGGGAAGTGTCAACTCTTTGCTTTGGGATGAGATGAAAGTGAGCAAGGGGGGTTTATATAGATGTTTATGAGAGCATATGGGACGTCCTAGGGCAGCCTTGGGTAGCTCACAAAAAATTCGGGCAAGTTTCTATACATAAAGGGGATGATTTGCATAAAGAGGGCAAGTATGCTCATGGTTGGCAAGTGGGACCACTATGGCTTTCTAATTCAAAAGATATGAGTACAATCTTGTTTCCTAATTATATGTGAACACAAAAGAGGTTTAAATTATATTCTAATTCAAATGGGACATCTCCTATATGCTCATGGCAACTTTCCTTTTTGGTTTCCTTGCTTGCTCATCACACAAACACACAAGGAATACTTTCCCATTTTCTTATTTCTTGGACATCAAGCATGGGTGTACAATATCAAATTTAAGGGGACACCATATAATAGTCAATAAAGCTCATCTTAGTTCCAAGAAGCTATCTAAATAGGGTTGCTCACATGTGTGCACACACATGTACGTGGTTGGGCCAATTTTAGCTTAAGTGGGTGTGCGTGTACACAATCAAGTGGGGGTGGCCTTGACTTCATGGGTTCGCAAAAATCAAATAAAAATTAATATCTCCTTATTTATATGAAATTATGATTCATGGGTTCACAAAAAGCAATTGTTCTAATTTTCGGATATGTTGTTCAAATAGTTTGTTCATGTCACCTTACTTCATTTCAAGTTGTTTTGGGTCCCTAAAGGTTACCAAATGAGACTTTCAAAAACCTGCCAAATTTAGCCTTGAAATGAGCCTACTTTCATTTTGCACCCAATTTCATTGAATTGATCTTGAATTTTATTTATTTAAATACAGAGTTTTCAGGATATTACATTGATTCAGAACATGGATATTGATATGGATATATCTCTATATTTGGGAGGTTGAACTAGATTTAATGGCTTGTGTCCTTAGAATTTCACAATGTGATATGCCCAATGAGCGTGGTTGTTGCAATTATAACATGCATGATATTTTTGAATTGTAAGTATGATGTATGATATGAGTGCATGATTTCTAGTATAGTCACAATATTATGATATTATTGCTGACAAACTTGTTTATTGGCACTTTAACACTTGCATGCATACATATTCTTGAGTATATATTGATAGTACCACACACTACTACTCACTAAGCTTAGGCTTACTATTTCTTTATTTTCCAAAAACACTGGGATTCTACAAGTCAAAGACCATCCTAGATGTTTAAATTTTACTTATGTTTGTTGTTATATTTCTTTTTGTGAATTTTCACTGCGTACTATAGGTTTTCTTTGTCTACCATACCCACTAGATTTTGTAACTTTTTCGTAACCCAACCTATTGATGTAGTATCAATAATAGTTGTATTATAACACCCCGCCTCCTGTGTCCTTGGCCCACGTCATCTAACATTATATTCCTCTTTCTTAATATTTTTGGGCTGCCTGAGAAGCGGGCCAATACGTTGTCCTTATTCAATTTTCTTTTCCATATCCATGAGATATCCTAGGCTCATTAATCTATGTACAAATAATTTCTAAAAATCATTGACGCCATGAAATAAAATAAACCCTTTATGATTTAATAGAATATTTCAAGAGTAATAATTCAACTTTTGCTACAATGAAATGAAATAAATAAATTTGGGCCCACATGCGCTATAATGAAATTAAATAAAAATTCTTACATATTAAAAATTTTCATGCTATATTTATAATCCATAGGGAAAGAGCTACTATATTGAACTCAGACCCACCGCGTTGAGTTAGGATCAACTTCAAACCCTCTATTTTCTCATAACCCTTGATTGGAATACTCATGGGGAACCTCCGCTCCTGTGTTGGTACGTGGTTAGGATCTTTATTTAATCTTTTATTAATTATAAGAGCATAACAAATAACCATTTAAACATAATTTAAACATTTTAACAGTATAACAGTTCACCACATATCAACATTTAAAATAAAACAGGAAGGATGATTTTTTATTTTTGATGTAGAAGATTGTACAAGACGCAACTATAGAGCATACTCTCTTAGTTAAGAACAATATAATGATTTAATTGCATAGATTAAAAAGGTATGTAAAAGAAAACTAAACTAACTACACAAGCAAACATTATTTGAATCAAAATAATAAATTAAAAGGTGAAAATCATTTTACCTTGAGATCACTTCCTGAATTCCTTTAAGATCTTTTCACTAAGATCTGTGTAGCACTTCGTTGCTACTACCTCGTCGATTGTTTAGAATAGCTTAAAAAGAAAAGGGACCAAAGATACCAAAAAGGAGGTAGAGAAAAAGCAAGAAGAAACTCTTTTTAACTCTTGTTGGCATAAAAAATAATCAGAGGGAGAGGAGGTTTATATAGAGTCTCCGTGGGTCAATTTTGTCATTTTTTATCCTTCCTTAGTTAGAAAATTTTCATTTTCACTCAAAGGAGGCGGGTAAAGGGTTAGGGTTTGAAATTTAGGATTTTTTTCGTATTTTTTTTTGTAATTTTCCTGATATTTTTTATATTTTTGTATTTTTATTTCGTTTGCCCTACGCACGGCGCAGATTCATAAAATCACAAATTCGTGATTTCACAAATTCGTTCCCCAACCTCTTTTGTTTTGTTTTTGTTTTTGTTTTTTTTTTTTTTTTTTTTGACCTAAATGCATGTACATGATATGTATGATATATCATATCTATTATGATACATATACGGTATATTATATAACTTATTAATGCAGATATATCATCTAGTGCGTAACATATGATATATATTATTATTAATGCAGGTAATACCTACCATTAATCAAGTTTATAACACCCCATTTAATCATCCATATATATTAATACATATGCCCATTACATATATATTAATGCCTGACTTGCCCAAATAATAATAGAAAATAGGAAGATTATATATACATGGTATATGATTAATTGATATTTATATTTATAAGACTAAATGATACATGGCTATATTCATATGACTACATATGAATATTTTAATTAGATACATATAGTCTATATATACTAATCTATACATGTATTAAAAATCTTTAATATATATTAATAGATTATATATATATATATATGAATGTACACAATACGTATATGTATACCATTAGCACATATTTATGTACATGTTGTTATATAAATTTTTTAATTAATTTCTATTTCTTTCTATTATTTATTTTTTGGATACCTTCAAGTTGTAGCATAATTTCTATATAATTTCTTAATTACTTACTTTATTTAGTACTTTAGAATATATACAATTTATAACTAAAAATATTAAAAATATCTCAAGGTCGAATTGTTTTACTTAATTTTGTTCATTGAATTTCGTGTAGATCTTCAGGGTATTACATGTACAATTTTTGTTATTAAATGAATTGTTGTATTTCATGTGTCTAGTTCGGTGGAGAAAGAGTTAACTGTAATTCAGCTATTTGTATGATAGGAATGGCTCATTAGGTTATGGTGCCCATTGGGCCACCCTTGACGTTGGGCAAGGGGTCCCAACAATATTATTATCATAGTTTGGTTCTTGTGCAAAGTACAATTTTGTGCAAGAGTTGGTGAGCTTGGAAACCTAAGAGATTCTATCATAGAACTGAAGTTCTACCCAAACAAAAATGCTTGAGATTAGGAATTTACAAGTCTTTGGAAATGAACTTTAGCATAAACTTATGTAACACTTGGAAGATAGTCTACCTAAAACTTTGGGAGAATAATATTTGATTTAATATTGCAGACAAAAGTGCCTCTAGAAGAGGACAACCTAGCAAGGACAAAAAAGAAGCGTCCCTTTATCTGGTATCTGAGCCTATAATGAAGTAGAAGCTCAAACATATACTTAAGGTAGATAGTGACTTCCTCCAAAACATGAGGTTCTCCAAGCTCAAAATGTTGCATTACAAGAGTAGATGGACTAAATGGGGAAAGAGATAAGCAACAATTTGTTATAGTTCTAGTTGACCAACCTACCCTAACACCGGTAGAACCAGTTTAGGAAGAAGTACTTAAAGCCCCAACCACTAAACCACTTTCACACTATTAAATTGTGGAAACCTAAAGAGTTTTGGGGAGGAGTAAGTCTACAAGCAGTTGAAGACTAGTTGATGAAAATGGAAAAGAATGTTGAGAGTTTCCAATCGGAGGAAATGAAAATAAGGTCATATGCTAGCTAGAAATGCAACAAGATGGTGGAGATCCATCACCATTTTTGAGGGTCATATCACTAAGTGGTCTTGATGTTGCGAATTATTTGTTGAAACCTATGTACCAACATCTAAGAGGTAGTTAAAGATAAGAAGGAAGAGGCTAACTTCTTCTTTGATGAATTACTCCTAGCAATACGTCTAGTATTATTGAAAACAAGCATTTGAAGTTTGAATTTTGTATATTGGAAGGCTATTAAACACAAAAAGTATAAAAAACGGACCAACCTATTATGTAAATCACTTTGGACATAACTCACAATTGATCTCACCAGAATTGGCACCATCTACCCTAAGGCTAGAAGAGGAGGTTTCAACAAGATTCCTCTAGGATCATGTAGAGTTAGTTAGCCATAATAGGCTCATTTGTAGCTACCTTTACAATCTCAAGGATCTATGTAGCCACCTTTACCACCCATTAACCAAGGTGGAGGCCAAGGCAATACTAGGGGTAGAGGGTTTAACTAAGGAAGAAGGACCTCGAGATATCATGTAAGTTATGCAGTTTTGATGCTACTGCTCGCATTGATGGATATGGATAACTGGGCTGCAATAAGTCATAATTTCAGAATTTCAACAAAACAACTCCCAATACATACTAGTCTACTCGTAGGGAACAAGTCAAGGTTGTTGCCAAACTTAACCTAGAAGCCACTAAAACCTCAGTGAAATGTACAGTCTACATTCATGATCCACTTATCTATGCATTGTTTGATAGTTATTCCACTATCTCTTTTATTTTTGGACCTTTTGTAGATAAATTAGGGCTTATGAATGTTTGATGTTAAGCATGGTAACCAGATAGAGAATATACCCAAACTTGATTTGTGAACAAGTAACAATTAATCTAAAAATGATTCTTAACTTTACGAATCCTAGAATTTGATGCTACCATAGAAATCGACATGTTAGCTATATAGCATGCCTATGTAGGATATTATGCCAAGAAAATAGTATTTCAAACACTACAAGAACTTTAGTAGTAGTGATGAAATTTTTCATCAGTAATGAATAAAATTCTGTTGGCAATTTATATTAGTGACGAATTGCCCATGGACCATTAGGTCGCAAAAACACTCGTTGATAATTCATTTCATGATATAAATAGTAATCTGTTGGTTTTCATTGATAGAACTTCTATTGTTAATTCTTCATACTTGTGCTTCTTGGCTCATCAATTTAGTTACAAATATTTAGGAGTTGATACTATAGCTAAATACCAACGTATATTTTAAATTATCGACAGATGTCACTTATATACTTTAAACTATACTAACTAAATTCCATCGCAAAATTTTTCAATAATTTAAAATATACCTAAGGATTTCCTTATGAAATAAATAAATTTAAATTTAAAAAATTATTCATTCATCAATAATCCATTGGCAAAGAAAAAATACAAAAAATGTCAAATACATACAGAAAAGAATAAGTTTGTATAAAAAAAACTATGATACAAAAATAATACATGATATGAGCAACCCAATTTCATGTAGTCTTTATTAGGATTAGGGTCATCATCTTGACCCTAAACTCCTACATGAGAATCTGGGGTCCACTAGGAAATCATCCTCAAGGGGACCCTGTTGCGGTGGAATAAAAAAAGACTAGACAGGATCAATGTATCCCCATCTACAACACCATTTGTTGCATCTACTCTGGCATTTGTTGTATTTACTTTTGCATCTATTGCATCTACTCCTACTTCTACTTATTTACTATTGATATGAACTGAATTATATTAAATTCTAAATGAACAATTACATATTACATATGACTATCTATAGTCGAATACAAGAGCAAGAAAAGAAAAAATAAAAAGATACAGAAGATATTGTATAATCTTTATAATTAAATATAATAATCTTTATAATTAAATATAATAATATCTTATAATATAATATCTAAGATATAATATAATGATATCTAAGATATTACAATATAATATCTTATATAATAATATCTTATATATCTATAACATCCCCCCTCAAACTCAAGGTGGTAGAAGAAATCATCTTGAGTTTGTCAACAAAATACAGGCGCAATAGTTAGCGCACAAGAAAAGATGCGGCACGAGAGATACCGTGGCATAGCGAGCGCAATAATTAGCGCACAAGAAAAGATGCGGCACGGGAGATATCGTGGCATAACGAACGAGCGCAATAATTAGTGCACAAGAAAAGATGCGACACGAGAGATACCGTGGCATAACGAACGTAATAGTTAGCGCTCAAGAAAGGATGCGGCACGAAAAATACCGTGGCATAGCAAATGCTATAGTTAGAGCATAAGAAAATAAATATTATATTATAATATTATAATATCATATAAACTTCAGGTTTATACAATATATATGGCAGGGTCGGCGACGCAGCAGCAAAGACTTTGACGGACCAGCACTAGTAACAATTGGCGGTGAGTAGGATGGCGAGCAGTAAGCACGACGGCCGGTAGCAAGAGATGACCAACAGCAGTGAAGATTCGGTGGCACCGCTCAACGGCAGCAGTGAAATCACCCAACAGCAGCAGTGAAATCGGATAGTGATTTTGTGCGTGTGTGCAAGCAAACAGAGACAGAGAGGAAACAGAGAAGAACAATGTGCAATAGGTAGCAAAGATGGTTTCAGTCGGCCAATGGTTTCATCTGGCCATTGGCCGACCGGAACAGCGAAAAGCTAAAAGTATCTCAAAATACTAAACCTAGCTTTGATACCATGATATGAATTGAATTATATTGAATTCTGAATAAACAATTACATATTACATATGACTATTTATAGTCGAATACAAGAGCAAGAAAGGAAAAAATAAAAAGACACAGAAGATATTGTATAATCTTTATAATTAAATATAATAATATCTTATAATATAATATCTAAGATATAATATAATGATATCTAAGATATTACAATATAATATCTTATATAATAATATCTTAGATACCTATAACAACTACCAATAGAGCCTAAGCTCCTCTTGTAGTCTCCTTCATTCCCACCTCCTCACTAATCTCCTACTATAGTTAGGTGTTGGAGCAGATAAGCTAGTCGTCTCAGGATCTCCAAATAAAGCCCTCCTCAAGGTGCCCATCCTGTAGACCTATCCCTTTGATGCTTGCCTACGACCTCATAATATAAACAAGCCTCATCCACAAGAGTTGGCTTGGTACTACTAGGTTGTGGTTGTGACATCTCGTCACAAAGGGATGTGATCATATTGAAACATATAAGTAACATTGTCGATATAACAATGATTTGAAAAAGAAAAAAAACCAATCCATACTTACATGGATCTGCGCAACCTCTCATAGACAAATGTGTCACTGTCATATCCCCTACTGTTAGGGTGTATAGACACCTCATTGGTGTAGGAGGTTGGCCTAACTCCCTCACTTGTAAATTTACACAACAAATATTAATTTTTTACTCACATTTAACAAAAGATATAAACAAACTAATTTGATAAATTTGAATATTAGGCATACTATTTGTGTGGCATGCTATTGGGAGAGATAGAACCGCTTGTATACCTTGATAAACCTAATCCTGAGACTCCTTTCTTTGTCTGCCTGTTCCTGTTGCACTGTTGTAATCTATGTGGGAAAGTAGGAGAGGCCTAGTGCTCGTACCGTCTGCTCTCAGCATCATCTGACATTCATTAATGCTATCTTGACGCCTTGTTGAAGTCATTAACAAAATCTTTATAACTATCTCTTGCATTTCTCTTAAAGGCAATCACAATGAAGTTATCAACAGCCTCACTGCATTGGTAGGACTTTTGTAAAAAAATAGGAGCCAAAAAATAATGATATAATTAATACAAATAAATGTTATACAAATATTAAAATCTGAATGTGCATAGTTTGTGTTTACCTAAATCTCCTTCTAGTATTACTCAACGGTTTGCTATGAGAGGGTCTTCCATGAGTACCCCTCCACATCTACCCTCTCTTAAAAAATCTCTCAAATCTTACAAGAAATCATGGTAGAGGGGTCCAACCAAATAAAAAATGAATTGGAAATATTAATTCCAAATTCTATTATTGTGACAAAATATTTAAATAATTGACTTACTCTTTGATCGTTAATGTGATGGTGGGCCTCCTTAGATTTGGCACCACTTGCTGTGCATCCTCATCGCCCGTATGCTACGAAATGAAGGGTTTTGATGAAAACATTGTTTGTAATGACAATGACTCCCTCACACGCTTATTGTTTTATAGGGGCAGAGGTGGTGCAATAAGAGGATACTTGTGTGGCCTCGTGATGAAGTCTCACCTACAAAATTGGAAGTGGCGGTAGATGTTGTCTCTCTATCAATAATAGTCGAACAGGACCCTTAGCCTTTGTTGCGTCCTTGACCTCGCTCGTGTGTTGTATCTTGGTCTCCTCTGCTAAAACCATGAGCCATATCTATGTTTATATATCCAAGGAAGAGGAAAGTTGTCTGAAGTAGGTAAAGTTGATGCCTGTCCTCAACTTCCCAATCAGCTTACTCACGATCGCCACATTGCGAGCAATTGAAGTAGGTGACATCTTGGATAAACCAAGCTTGAAGAAGTTTATCTACTTCTTCAGGTACCGCTTGTCCTCTTCCATGCTTAATGATATTCTCTTTTATCATACTATAACCACGGGTGGGTTGGCATTTAACTAGTTAACAATAACATCTAGTAGGATGATAAACATATCCTTTTGAGACTAGGCATTAATTTTGCAAACTTCTTTTAAGATTTCGTTGACATATTGTTCCAGGTTGGCCTAGAATGGTGCTTTAATTTTTACCATCTTTGCTAAATCATCAACGATTGGGACCTTTTCCACTCATCTTAGACTTCCATACCTAAGGCTTCACTTTTAGTGCCTACGTTTGTTTTCAAGAACAACTTTTAATTGCATGAGTTTCTCCCATTGTTAGTAGTCACCTGCCTGGGTTAGTATTCTTTATCAAGAATTGTCATAATTCTACTCTTTCTGGCTTCCTCATACTACAACCACTATTTTTGCTAGAAAGGTGGTATGTAGAGACCATTGCCTTCAAATTATTGAGCAGTATTCTTGTTACAATGTTGTAGGCTAATGTACCTTTTTTGGTGACGACCCACATTTTGATGTACAAAAATTTTCGGGTTTGATATATGTATTTTTTAAAATTTTAAATGAAATGCATGAATTATCCTCAATTTCTTCTAATTTCGAATTATTTATTGGAGAAATTTGGAATAATGGGAAAAAATGTGATTTTGAGGAGAAAATACATGGGACTATAAGAAAAATATGTTTTCTTGAGGGAAAAAATTTTTGGGATTGAGAATTGAATTTTTGAAATTTTTAGGACATTTTTAGAGTAATAAATGAAATTTTTGGGAGAAAAAATATAATTTTGGGTGGATTATTGTAATACCCCAGAATTTTCTCAAATAATTTAAAATAAATAAGTTTAATGAAATTAAATAAAATAAGTTAAGTAAATTAATTTTAAATATTTTAAAAAAATTTTGGGTGCAAATAATGGGTTGGCAAATGAAAAATAATATGTTATGGAGATATAATAAAATAAGAATTTTAGTGCAAAAATTGTACATATTTCGATATAGAAAAGTTACTCAAAAATTAAAAAAATAATATGAAATATCTAAAATATTGAGGTATAGAAATATATAAGAGAAATAAAAATAAGAAACTTTATTAAAAAATTCATTATATACTAATTTCAAGAAAATTGGTTAATTCACATAGTTACACAAGAAATAGAAACTTGACAAAAAATAGCACTAGGTATAAAATAAAATAAGCAAATAAAGTCTTAATTTGATATTTAAATAAAAATATCAAATAAGTAGAATTAATTATAAAGAATAACATTTAAGTAGGTCTCTAAAAAAAATAAAAATAAGTAAAAAGATTTAAGGAATTATTTTTATTTATAAAAAAATTATTTAATACAAAATCTAGGCATAATTTTAACGTGTAGCCTAATTGAAAATAAATAAATAAAAATAATAGTGTAAAAATATAAGATGAAAATAAGAAATCTTTTTCTAAGGTTTATTAAATTTATTAGAGAAAGATTAGTAAGATTATTTAGTACATTAAATAATCAGTAAATTAATTCAATAAATTAAACTATTTTATTGAATGCAAGAAAATTAGTAAGTTTATTTAATACATCAAATAATTAGTAAGTGTAATTCATATATTAAAAAATATTATGTGAAAACTTAGGCGTAATTTATTGTGTAGCTTAATTGAAATATATATATATATATATATATATATATTTATGAAAATAGAAATAAAAATTTTATTAGTCAAATTAATTAATAAAACTTGATTAGCAAGTTATATATTTATGGGTTACAAAAGTAAAAGTGAGAAATATTATTAATTAGTTATTTAAATAAATTATCTAATTAGCTAGTTGATTTGGATTTAATACATCATAAAAAAATCTCAAAATAAAAATATAGAAGCGTTTGCAAGTTTAAATTATAGATATAGGTTGAAAAAAATTAGCAATATATGGATTGTAAAAATTAGCAATTAAATATGTGTATAGATATGGTTTATATTAATAAAATATAGTGAGCAAAAAAAAAAAACAAAATATGGGTATACCACCCAAAATATATATATATGGATTGATTTTAAAAAAATAATAAAATAAAATAAAAAAAACTATGGCACACCGAACAAAAACAAAAGAAAAAAATAAAAATAAAATTTTGGTGGCACACCGCTCTAAAAAAACAAAAAAAAAATCAAGAAAATATTGATCTTGATCTTGATCAAGCAATAATAATAATAATAATAATAATAATAATAATAATAATAATAATAATAAACTCTAAATATTTGATCTTACTAATTTATATGCAAGAGAAAATTAGAAAGTTGCCTTATACAAAGGATCCTAGTGCTCTCGTTGTTTTCATCCTAAATCAAGAGCATACTAGCCCTTCTTGACTATCTCTGGCCTTTTTTTTTTTTGCAATCCCCTCAGTTCTTGAGTAATCTTGAACTGTTCTTGAGTGTTCTTGAGAGTTATTGAGTGGTTGGAAGCTTTGAAGTAACGGAACTTTGCTAGATTTTAGAAGTGTGCAGAAGAGACTTATTTTAGGTGGAAGTAATTTTTAACTTTTACTTCTTTATTTTAATTTGAATAAATCTCACATGTGTGATGATGTTTTGAAGTTGAATGATTGAATATATGTTTTACATATGCATGCTTTATTTATTTGATGTGCCATGAATATATATGTTATGCATGTTTAGAAATCAAGAATAATGATGCATGATATGCTTGAACTGTGCCATGAATAAATATTTGATGGTTCATGTTATGTACACATTGCATCGATGGTTTAATCAAATATTGTGTGTTTTATCACTAAAAAAGATTAAATAATGATTCAATCTACGTAGCGGCGCGATGATAGACTGCATAGTGTCATCGTGTGTGTTCCACCCCCGATCAGGCTTGCCAGCTTACCTTTGATGATGTGTTCACCCTTCCTTCTATTTTTCAGGTAATTGACTTACATGAAGACATGAATATTAGTTAGGTTCTTTTTATTTTAAAAGTTTTTAATTTTCTATGTAAGGGCATGTTGCCTAAGTTTTGAATCTTCCGCTGTAATAGTTTTCTTCAATATCAAACTATGTACTCAATTATATTTAATTAATTGACTTTATGAATTTCAGTTATTTCTTATATTATTGCATTATTAAATTCTTAAATTTAAGTTATGTACAGTTAAATATAATCAAGGCATGAAATAATTGAAATAGAAAGTGATGCAAGTTGTGTACTTGCCGTTTGGTTTAGTCTACTGTCAAGAGAAATGTGGCCACGTCCAATGCTTAAAGATACAGGGGTTGGGGTGTTGCAAAGGTGGTATCAGAGCTTAGTTAGTAGATGGACTAGGCAAGAATTAGAAAGTCAATCACTAGTTGATTGACAAGAATTAGAAACCCAAATTAGGGCTTCACATTGAATTAAAATTTTAGTGTCGTACCTTCTATTTTTGAAAAATGTTTTAGAAAGTGTTTTCAAAAAGGAAAAATATATTTTGAACTATTTTTTTTTTTGGATATAAAGACTACAAGTTGAGCTAATATTGGGTAAGCCTTGTCCCGAGTAAAGCTAAACATTGAAAGGAAGGTGGGTTATCCTACCCTAGAAAGCGTGGTTGCTAAGCAGACATTGGTCTTGCCGCCCGATTTGGAGGTTGTCCCACCAGCTTATATGAGTAGTCAATGTTGAAGAACACTCTTATTTTCTTTAAAATAAAACTAAAAGGTAGAAATTAGGGCAAGAAAGTGAATAGAAGTCGAAAAGATGTCAAATATTGTATCTTGACTAGACAAAGGTTGTGAGTCAACCAGATTGAACCCTAGGTCCAAAGAAAGACCCTAGGTAGAAATGTGGTGTAGCCAAGGGTGGCACTATGGATCAAAAGCATAAATCTCTAGGGTATAGGCTAGAGACGAAAACTTGTGTGAAAATAGAAAATTGTTTGATCAGGACATGAGACCGGGAAGCTTCTGTGTCTTTCGGTTTCTATGTAATATGAGATGCATAGGAATTCGGGGGTATGGAGGAAGCCTGGACTCGAAAAATGATGGACAATATATGGCGAATGATCGATAACTCTGGCAGAACGAGTTTCTCTATGCTCGTTGGTATGGGACGGTGGAGTATAGTGGGCTCGGGAACCTTAGTTATCGAGCAATTTGCGAAATTGTTTGGGTGTGACTCTGTTATGAGTGAAAGTCTAAGTAGAAGGGGTAGAGTGGTATGAGACACTTGAACTTGGAAGCTTAGGTGGAAGCTTTGAACCTCGTTGTACTAGCTTGATTTTATGGTTGTGTGGTATGCATGCTATATTGTTTATTACTTTGAGACCAAATCCTGTACCCATGCATGAAAATGACCTAGAAGAAAAACTTTTAGGCCACTAAACAAATCGAGAACCTAAAAACCAAATATAGAGTTATGATAGTACGAACGTTTGATGAGATGAACACCGACATTGAAAGGATAAACTAGGAGGAGTTCAAGGAGATCTTTTTTGATAAGTTCTTCTCCAAGGCTACCCTAAGAAAGCTATAGGAAGACTCAAAGCCCTTGGGCGTACCAACTTTAGTCAAAAGCATACTATTTACTAGAAATACCTAACAAAATAACGCACAAATGAATTTGCATAAATTTCGATGACTAAATTCTTTTAAGGAGGGTAGGTTGTAATATCCCAAAATTTTGTCAAATAATTTAAAATAAATAAGTTTGATGAAATTAAATAAAATAAGTTAAGTGAATTAATTTTAAAGATTTTAAAAAAATTTTGAGTGCAAATTATGGGTTGGCAAATGAAAAATAACATGTTATAGAGATATAATAAAATAAGAATTTTAGTACAAAAATCGTACATATGTCGATATAGAAAAGTTACCCAAAAATATAAAAATAATATGAAATATCTAAAATATTGAGGTATAGAAATATATAAGAGAAATAAAAATAAGAAACCTTATTAAAAAAATTTATTATATGCTAATTTCAAGAAAATTAGTTAATTCACATAGTCACACAAGAAATAGAAAGTTGACAAAAAAAATAACAATAGATATAAAATAAAATAGGCAAATAAAGCTTTAATTTGATATTTAAATAAAAATGTCAAATAAGTAGAATTAATTATAAAAAAATTACATTTAAGTAGGTCTCTGAAAAAAATAAAAATAAGTAAAAAAAAATTAAGGAATTACTTTTATTTATAAAAAAATTTATTTAATACAAAATCTAGGCATAATTTTAACGTGTAGCCTAATTGAAAAAAATAAACAAAAATAATAGTGTAAAAATATAAGATGAAAATAAGAAATCTTTTTCCAAAGTTTATTATATAAGGTTTATTAGATTTATTAGAGAAAGATTAATAAGATTATTTAGCACATTAAATAATTAGTAAATTTATTTAATAAATTAAACGATATTATTGAATGCAAAAAAATTAGTAAGTTTATTTAATACATCAAATAATCAGTAAGTGTAATTCATATATTAAAATATATTAT
>JAJIYU010003482.1:0-26714 GCA_030144865.1 Tinospora cordifolia
TTCTACTAAACCTTAATTTTCATTTAATTATCAAATTAAGGTCTTATTTGTTTAATTTTTACTATATCTCTAATATATTTTATTTTTCATGTGCCAACCCACAATTTGCACAAAAAATTTCTTAAAATCTTTGAAATTAATTCACTTAACTTATTTTATTTATTTTAAATTATTTGACAAAATTCTGGGGTATTACAGAAAAATAGCTCAATTGGATAAGAATTGGGGTTTCATTTTCCTAACACCCTTCGGGGGAGTCTAAATTAAGAAAGTAAATAAAATGAAAATCACCCTAGTCAAATAATGGTTTGGGAATATGTATTAGTCTATCATTTACACAAAATTATAGATCAAAGCCCTTAATTCCTAGTAAATAATGAGATATGAATATTTATTAAATTCATGTGGACCCGTAAATGCATGACCAATCACAAATGGTATTGTGCGCCAATAGTCCATAACTGACCCTTACATGTATGTGTGTGTTTGCACACACGAGACAAAGATAAGCTTCTAAAACTATAGTACAAAACATAGGCACCACTTTTGGGACATGACCTTGTGCATTTCAAAGATCAAAAATAAAAAATGGAAGGTTTTCATGATCACACCAAACCGCCAAATCAAGGAGATTCACATGCAATTTGGCAAAAATACCCTTTGTGGTGCGCCAACCCTAATGGAACCAAGATTAGAAGCTTTCTTACTAACATTTTGACTTGATTTTCTTGATGATTCACACACCCAAACCATGGAAACAAACTAAAACTATAAACCCTAGGGTGTATGCTCCCGTGATGCCACTGAGGACATGATTCCATGAATTGTATGTGTGATACCCAAACAAATGTATTAATTAGGAAACATGTCATAAGCATAAAATCTAATCTATATGGACTTCCAAGGTGGTTTGGAAGTTGTCCTAAATCTGATTTGTGTTCACACACATAAAGGAAACAAAGAAAACTACAAGGATTTTGTGCAAAAGAGATTAAGAAACCCTAATGAGCACACTTGCCCTATGAAATGTTGCTCAACTTGCGAGCTGCCCAAGATGTCCCCCCTAGCCCCTTGAAAATCTATAAAAACCCCTTTGTGCTCACTTATTCTTCATCCCAAAGCAAATAGTTGACACTTCCCTCTTTGCTTGTTCTAACTCTCTTCTTAGCAAACCCTTTTCCCCTCTTATGTTCTTAAGTGATTTTCAGAGAGAAGTTAGGATTTTAGATTTATTTTACATTCTTAAAGTTGCTGGTTGTTATTGAAGTGTATAGAAGACGGGAATTTTGCCAGATTTTCTACAAACAAGCAGCTAAGGTGGATGAGATTTCCTACACTTCTACTTCACTATTTTGAGTTTCTAACATGTTCATGCATCTTTTATTTTTAGTTTAGTATGTTTATTTTCAGTTTCCTACATGTTTGACCAATACTTAGATTTTAATTATCATGTATGCATGTTTTAAGCATTCATGACACCATGTCATGTCTAGTTTTCATGCTTATTTGAATTGTGAAGCATGTTAAGTGTTATTTTCATGCTTTTTGAATGGTTTATTCTTAATTTTACTATTTTGATCTTAGATTCAAGAATATGTGAGAATTAATTTTAAGACTTTGAAGTTTATGAACCGCGTACTGTCATAGTAATCTATGGATGTTCTTTACATATATTAAGTGTATATGGGGCTCATTACTATGTGTGGATGGGTATAAACCAAAATACTTGGAATGTGGACATGAGATCCTTATTCCAATGGAATATGACAAGATGTTATTTAAATTGTCGAATTGTTTACAAGTGTTTGAATTTGGATGTGCTTTTGATTTGAATTAGTAACTTAGTTGTTTATGGAATGATCTACTAGGCTATGTGCTCACCCTTTCCCTTCTTATTTTTTAGAAAATTGAACCAAAAAGACTATTGAAAATTAGATAGGGTTTTAGATTTGGAAAATTTATATGTAAGTGCATGTTGCCCAAATTTTGATTATTTAAATTAAGATTTCCGCTGAATTTAGTTTTTAATTTATGTTATGTACTCTTTTGTTATTTGAAATTCAAGTATGTACTTCTTTATTATGTTATTGAATGAATAAAAATTAAAGATTTTCTTTTGTCTCCCTTGTAATAGTCTTATTAAATTAAAGTTAAATTGTTTGGGTTGTGTTCTCATTATGAATTAATAAGACTTGAGATAATTGAAATAGAATGTGATGCAAGTTGCCTACTTGCAAAAATAACATGGCTCAGCCTACCTTGTGGTTAAGTCCAATTGAAAGTCTCAAGGGTAGGGGTGTTATAAAACCAAAATACAAAACATGCAAATACTTTCATTACATTAAGGTATTTCAAAAACTTCATTTGTCATACTGTTAGACTGCGGACCCAAAAGAACCTTGCTCTCGATGTTCTTTGTGTGGTCTGGAAGTGAATCCGGGGGTAATGCCCGAGGGCCGATTACCTTTTGGGACCACGATCTAAGGATGAAAGTTTGAAGTGACTCTCCATCCAAAGACACAATCAGCTGTTGAAGTTAGCTCAGGTAAGGACACCCACGATGACGCCCAAAGGCCGGTCATCACCCTGGTATGTGGAGTTATTAAATCTTAATTTAATCTTCTTTAGCTACACATTCTTTTCTAATTCACACATAATCATCATATGTAACATTCAAAGTAAATTAATTAGATATGTTCGACCATTCATGGAGATCAACGCATGAAATCTTTATCTATGCATGTTATAACACAAATAACAAAGCATCATGAATACACATCAAGTTATTCCAATCAAGATCAATCAGATTTGCCTTAGCATGCTTCTAAGTATTCATTAAATGTAAACATATATTATGCTTTGCATTCAAAGTTTAAATAAGGCTAGAGAGGACAAAAATCACACCCACATTGTATTTCCTTTCCTTATGCCTTTGCCCTTGACGTGTGTGCTTTAGATCTTCAATTTATAGGGTTTTTATACTAAGGTTTTTGTGAATCTAAAGCATTCAAAACATATTCAAATCATAGATTTCATGTCCCTAAATAGGCATCACATGGTGTACATAAGATCGTAACGGAAGCAAGAGAAAATATGGGTGCAAACAGATTACATATGTGTTTAACGCTTAACTACACTTACATTAAGGTTAAACATACATCAAACTAAGGAAAATATTTATACCTTGGATATCTATGCTCTTCCTTTTTGCTTCTTGCCAAAACAAGGTCTCACAACCTTCAAATCACTTATGTTTCAAGGACAAACGAGTTTATACTAAGGGAAAATGACTTACAATGCTAGAAATCAAGATTTCAATTAGGGTTTCATGATTAACTTAGCACAAATAGTCTCAAGAGTTCCTCAACTTGGATCTAGCCTTGTTGGCGTCGCTCTTTGCGAATCCAAGCTTGAGAATGGGTAGGAAAGGGTTTGAATTAGCTCAAACCACCCTTATAACTCTAGAGAAATGTTAAGAAATGAGAGTGGAAGGTTTGATCAAGGTTTTGGAAAGAAAATAGTGGGTTGCAGCGCAAGAAATAGGGCGATGTTTTTCTTTCCATTTTCTAGGTTTGGCTGGGATTACCGTGGTAACCAATGGAATTTCAACTTTTTGCGTCTTTTCTTTGCCATTTCTCGTGCTTCCCAAACTTATACCATTTTTATATTTATTTTAAGTTTATTTGGACTTATTCTACATGGTTTTCAAGTATCTTATTATTTTCTTGTTTATTTATTTAATTATTTTATTTTTACTATTCACCAGTGACATGGAGGTCTTATAAACTTTAGGGTATTACAACCTACCCCCTTAAAAGAATTTCATCCTCGAAATTTAAAAGGATAAGTTACTTGTTTGATGTCGTCCCGTCAAGTGTATCTGGTAAATAAGTCTAGGTACTTTGTCTACATCTCGCTCTCCAATTCCTAAGTTGCCTCTTTTAAGCCATGATGTCTCGACAACACTTTGACCAAAGGAATGTCCTTGGTCCTGAGACTCTACACCTTATGGTCTAGTATTTTGATTGTCGATTCCTCGTAATTGTCTTAAAGTACGATGTCCTCCCAATATATCATGTGAGATGGATCAGGCTTGTACTTTCACAACATCGATACGTGGAATGTTATGTATCGTGGACATTCGGTTTGGCAAGTCCAACTCATAGGCGCATTGACCAACTCGTCTAAGTATCTCAAATTGACAGATGAATCTCAGTGCCAGTTTTCCTTCGACTCCAAACCGTTTGATCCCCTTTTGTGGGTTGATTTTCAGGAAGATTTTGTCACCTGGCTAGAATTTCAAGGGTCTTCTTCTCTTGTTTGCATAATTCTTCTGCTTACTCTGAGTTGTAACTAGTCTCTTTCGAATCTTCTTTACTTGAGTATTCATCTCCTCCACCGACTCAGTTCCTGTAAGAACTTGATCCTCATAGTCTGCCCAACAAGATGGTGATCTACAAGGTCTGCCATAGAGTGTTTCATATGGAGCCATCCATATACTCGCTTGATAACTGTTATTATATGTGAACACTGCCAAATGCGGATACTTGCTCCAATTGCCCTTAAAATCAATACGCATGCTCGCAACATATCTTCCAATATCTGAATGACTTTCTCAGACTACCCATCTATCTGAAGATGAAATTTCGTGCTCATAGTGAGTCTGCTCCCAAGCTCTTTCTACAGGCTTTGCCAGAATTGAGACGTGAACCTGGAATCTCTGTCTGACACTATAGTATTGGGAACACCATGCAGTCTTAAAATTTCCTTCACATATAGTTCCCCAAGCTTTCCAACTAAATCTATAGATCGAATGGGTAGAACCTTCATCGATCGATCCACAATAACCCATATGATGTCTTATCATTTTTTACTCCTAGGCAAACCACTAACAAAATCCATTGCAATATTGTCCCACTTCCACTTTGGTATCAAAAGTAGTTGCAATGGTCTTGACGACTTTCTGTGTTCAACCTTCACTTGCTAGCATGTTAGACACCTAGAGACATACTTGGCTATGTCTCTCTTCATCCCTCTTCACCAATAGGTCTTCTTAAGGTTTTTGTACATCTTGTCACCTCCTAGATGCACTATGTACTTGGAATAATGAGCTTAATCCAAGATTGTTCTTCTGACTCTATTTCCAAGCCTCAACATACCCTCTGCATCAATTTTGAAGTCTGTATGCTTGCTTTACTTGATACCCTCTGTGTGGTCGACAATCCTTTTGTCACTTTTCTACTAATCACTGATTTGGTGTAAGAGGTCTGGTTGGCAAGTTATAGCATACAAATATACTTATTCTTCATCCAAAGTCATAGCCAAGTTATACTCATTAATCAAATGATATATCTGCCCTTTTTCCTCATCTTTCTTGATAAATTTTCTACTGAGCGCATTGGCCACAACATTGGCCTTTCTCAGATGATAGTGCAACTAAAAATCATTGTTGTAACATCTCGAAAATTCGTATGAAATTTAAAAATTTATTTAGAAAATTATATGGAATTGACGGATGAAAAATTTGGTAAGTCCTAGTTTAGCCAAATAAGGAATAAAATTAATTTAATAGATTTTTAGAAGAAAATATATGAATATAATGTATATCATGGGATATCATAGTAAAAAATATAAGGATATGTGCAATTTTTTATGAAAACAAAATTAAAAAGTCAATTTGGATTAAGATTTGGCAAAAATCCAAAAATAGAACATAAAATTCAGTTGAAAATCATATAAATATTACTCAAAATGCATCCAACGATAGCAAATCGTCGATCTGAATTCGATCTCGCGATCCGACGGCGGCAAGATGATCTGCACCAATGCCCGAGCGCACAGGATAATAAAGATTGAACGGACAGAGATGATCCATGACGATCAGACGGCCATGATCAAAGTCGCGAAATCCCGATCGCGAAGTCGCACGGTGTGACTTTGCATGCGCCAATCTCGACCCTCTGATCTGATACATGTGTGTGTCTCGAGGACTGTCCAATGCCTCAAAAAAATGAGAAAAAATAGACGAAAAATTTGCCGAAATTAACAAAAAAATTGAGATAAATACCAAAAATTAATTTTTAAATTTTGAAAAAAATCTAAAAACACTTATTTTCCTCTTACAATTAGCAAATATGAAATTCTAGAGAATTTAGGTGTTTTACTCCAAGAAAAACTCAAGATTTTCTATTTTTCTCCCTTTGAAAATCTATATAAACCCCCCTAGGCTCTCACTTCCCTCATTCCAAAAATAAGAGTTGAAATTTCCTCTTATTTTCTAAACCCTCTTCTTGGCACCTCTTCTCACTTTTCTTTCATCTCTTTTGTGTGTGAAAAGTTTTTTTTTCTTGTGTTAGAGAATTAATTTGGGTGATCTTCGTTGGCACTAGTATGCGGGGGAATTGCTGCAGAAATTTATGAAGAAAGCGTTACAAGGCGGAAGTGATTTCTAGAACACCCTTCTACTCTTATTTAAATTTATGGCATACTCATTGTTTGTGTGTTTTTCACTCAAATCAAAGATTTTCAATTTTAGTTTCAGAATTTTAAAAGTTTATTTTAGTTTTTCAGTTTTGATTCATGTTTAAGCAATTATATCATCCATGCCATATTAGTATCATGCTTAGGCTTTTAAATTAAAGTATGATGCATATCTTATGAGTGTTTCATGAATTGATTGTGTATATTCTGAATTTTAGTTTGATTTCATATTCAGAATTTATTTTATGATATCATAATATGAGAGTTAATATGAAACGATGGTGATAATAACCACGTATCATCATAATGGTCAAGGCAATGCTATGGATGTTCTTTTCATATGAGTTAGGTCATATGGTTTTCAGACCTAAGTAATTGAGGGTCGAGTACCATAGTACCTTGCAAGTCACCATGTGTAACGGGTTGATGGCGAGTGGGCCCCGTTTCCTTAGTTAAGAACATCAAGGGATTAAAGGCCCTTTTGGTCTGAGACTCGACTTGAACAAATTGTTGTTTGAAATGCCTAATGATTGCAAGTGTTTGAATTATGATTGTATTATGAGTTTGAATATGAAAGATGGTTGTTCGAAAAGAATTCACTGGGCTATGTGCTCGCTCCTTCCTTTCTTATTTTTTTTAGGAATGTGAAACCTATGAAGCAGTTAAACATGGTAGTTCTTAGAAAGTTTCTACTGTATTATTTTAAGAATTTTTAAGGGCATGTTGCCCAAAGATTAAATCCTTTATACTAAAAAGTATTTTGAAGTTTTTTGCTATAATAATTAATTTTTTTTTTTGAAAAGTTTAGAACTTTCAAAATTTTTTATTATGAATAAAATAGTTTGAATTTCTTTATCTCTTTTAATTTGCCTTGATTTTCTTAGAGTGAAAATTTTGTATTCTTGAATTTTTATACAAAGGCACGAGATATTGAAAAAAACAAGAACAAGTGCGTGTCACTTGTAAAGTAACACTGGCCCGACCCACCAGTTGGTTAGGTCCACTTTCAAGAGAATGGTGGTCATGTCCAATGCTTAAAGATATGGGGGTTGGGGTGTTACAAGCTTGGTATCGAAGCCTAAGCATTAGTTGCTGGGCCAAGAACAGAAAGTTTCCTCTGATACCAAGTGTGGTATCAGAGCTCAGTTATTAGAAACACTGGGCTAGAAATAAAAAATCAATCAATGGCTGTTTGACTTGAATTAGAAACTCAAAGTTAGGGTTTCACTTTGAATTGAATTGAATTGAATTTAGAATGCCTTGCCTTCTATTTTTGAAATTGAAGATCATTTTAGAAAGTGTTTTTAAAAAAGGAAATATATGTTTTGAAATATTTTGTTTGGATATAAAGACTACAAGTTGAGTTGATATTGGGTAAGCCTTGTCCGGAGTAAAGTTAAACATTGAAAGGGAGGTGGGTTATCTCGCCCTAGAAAGCACGGTTGCTAAGCAGACTTCAGTCTCGCCGTTCGATCTAGAGGTTGTCCCACCAGGTGACATGAGTGGTCTGAGTTGAAGAACACCTTTACTTTTTATTAAAGAAAATAAGAAGGTTGGAAATTAGGGCAAGGAATTGATTAGAAATTGAAAAAGATGACAAAGGTGGTATCTTGACTAGACAGAGGTTGTAAGTCAACCAGAATCAAACTCTAGGTCTAGAGAAAAGACCTTTGGTAGAAACGGGTGTAGCCATGAGTGGCACAATGGATCAAATGCATCAAACTCTAGGACATAGGCTAGAGACTGAAACTTGTGTGAAAACAGAGAGTTGTTTGATTAGGACACGAGACCGGGAAGCTTCTATAATTTTTGATTTCTATGTAGTATGGGATGCATAGGAATTTGGGGTTATGGAGGAAGCCTGGACTCAGAGAATGATGGACCATGTGTGGTGAATGATCGGTAACTCTAGCAGAACGGGTTTCTCTATGCTCGCTGGTATGGGACAGTTGAGTATAGTGGGATCAAAAACCTTAATTATCGAGCAATTTGCAAAATTATTTGGGTGCGGTTCTATTCTGAGTGAAAGCGTAAGTAGAAGGGGTAGAATGGTATGAGACACTTGAACCTGAAAGCTTAGGTGGAAGCTTGGAACCTTGCTGTGCTAGCTTGATTGCATGATAGTATGATATGCATATTGTAATGTTTATTTGCTTTAAACCAAATCCTGTATCTAATACACATGAAAAGAACCTAGAAGAAAGACTTTAGGCCACTGAACCAATTGAGAACCTAGAAACATGAATCTAGAGCCATGATAGTACGATTGACACATACTGACACTCTTCTCAATTTACAAGAAAATGGTTGCAGTTAGGAGGTACGTAACTCGATCCACCACTTCTGAGGAAATTGAACAACGAGAGTAGGAATTGACTGTTGGGATAAAAGCACGGATGTAGGCACGAATGGAAGCACAGATGGAAGCCATGATGAATGAAATGTCGCAGAGGGTGCTAGATCAACTGAAAAGGACACTTCCACAGATAATCCCTCAGGTGGCTCCTCAGCCTCAAGCACCTAAACCTATTCTAGTCCAAGTCCCAACACCATTACCCCAAGAACGTCAAAGGAATCCAGAGGACCTGGAAGATGAAAAATAGAAGAAGAGGCTGCTGGATTTGCAAAAGCTTCAGCCTCCCTCGTTCGATGGAACTAGTACCAAGGGATGGAAGAGTTACTAAATGTGCTGAAGTTGACGGGTTCAAGACGAGTAGCGCTAGTCACACACCATTTCAAAGGACCAGTTCGTGGATGGTGGAGGATAATGCAGATGGATCCCAACACGAATGTTGAGACCATGCACCCAAGCGGGGATAAGATGTACCAGAACCTTAGGAAAACCTACTGGTGGAGAGGAATGAAAATGGACATAGCCAAATATGTCTCTAAGTGTTTAACGTGTCAACAAGTGAAAGCGAAACATCGAAAACCCTCTCGAATGTTACAACCACTCCATATCTTTGAATGGAAGTGGAATAACATTGCTATGGACTTCGTCAATGGTTTATCTAGAAACCAAAAAAGAGAAGACACTGTTTGGGTGATTGTGGATCGTCCCACCAAGGTAGCTCACTTTTTGCCAATTAGATCCACATACCAAGTTAGTAAGCTGGGAGAAATCTATGTGAAAGAAATCGTTAGACTTTATGGTGTACCCAAGACTATTGTGTCTAATAAAGACGCTCGCTTTACTTCACAGTTCTGGCAGAGTCTCCAGAAGGAGATGGGTACAAAGCTTACCATGAGTACAACATTTTACCCTCAGACGGATGGTCAGTCTGAGAGAGTTATCCAGATTTTGGAAGATATATTGAGGTCTTGCGCTTTAGACTTCAAGGGGAATTGGAGCAAGTACTTACACTTGGCAGAGTTTGCCTATAACAACAGTTATCAGGCAAACATAAAAATGGCTCCATTCGAGGCTCTCAAAAGAGCTATGTTGACAAAAGGAGAAGACCATTAGAGTTCCAAGTTGGGGACAAAGTATTTCTGAGGATCAGTCCTCAGAAGGGTATCAAAAGATTTGGATTCAAAAGGAAGCTATCTCCAAGGTTTGTCGGACCCTTTGAAATACTTAGAAGAATCAGAGAATGAGCTTACGAGTTGGACCTACCAAACTGGATGACTTCAGCACATAACGTATTCCATGTATCCATGTTGAGGAAATACAAACCTGACCCCTCTCACATCATTCATTGGGAGGAAGTGAATATTCAAGATGATGCTACCTACAAGGAAACAACACTCAGAATCCTTGACCATAATGTACAAAATCTAAGAACAAAGGATATCCCATTAGTGAAGGTATTGTCGAAACATCACGGGGTAGAAGAAGGCACGTAGGAACTTGAAAGCGAAATGAAGACCAAGTACCCGCATTTGTTCACGAGGAATACCTAAATATGTAAGAATTTCGAGGACGAAATTTTTCTAAGGAGGGTAGGTTGTAACATCTCAAAAATTCGCATGAAATTTGAAAATTTATTTAGAGAATTATACGGAATTGACGGATGAAAAATTTGGTAAGTCCTATTTTAGCCAAATAAGGAATAAAATCAATTTAATGGATTTTTAGAAGAAAATATATGAATGTAATGAAATTCATGGGATATCATAGCCAAAAATACAAGGATATGTGCAATTGTTTTATAAAAACAAGATTAGAGAGTCAATTTGGATTAAGATTTGACAAAATTTTAAAATAAAACATGAAATTCGGCCGAAAATCATATAAATATAACTCAAAATGCATCAAATGACTGCAAACTGTCGATTTGAATTTGATTTCGTAATCCGACAGCCGCAAGATGATCTGCACCAACGCCCGAGCACACAAGATAACGAAGATCGAACGGACGAAGATGATCAAGGATGATCGGACGGTTACGATCAAAGTTGTGAAATCCCGATCACGATGTTGCACGGTGCGACTCTGCGTGTGCCAATCTCGATCCCTTCAGATCTGATCTGTGTGCGTGTCTCGAGGACGATCTGATGCACCAAAAAAAGGTGAAAATATCGATGGAAAATTCACCAAAATTAACGAAAAAAATCGAGATAAATACCAAAAATTGATTTTTAAATTCTGAAAAAAATTTGAAAATATTTATTTTCCTTTTATAATAAGGAAATACAAAATTCTAGAGAATTTAGGTGTTTTAATCCAAGAAAATCTCAAAAGTTTCTATTTTTCTCGCTTTGAAAATCTATATAAACCTTCTAGGCTCTCACTTCCCTCATTCCAAAAATAAGAGTTAAAATTTTCTCTTATTTTTTCTAAACCCTCTTCTTGGCACCTCTTCTCACTTTTCTTTCCTCTCTCTTGTGTGTGAGAAGTTTTTTTCTTGGGTTGGGGAATTAATTTGGGTGATCTTCGTTGGCACTAGTACGTGGGGGAATTGCTGCAGAAATTTCTGAAGAAAACACACAAGGTAGAAGTGACTTCTAGAACACCCTTCTGTTCTTCTTTAAATTTATGGCATACTCATTGTTTGTGTGCTTTTCACTCAAATCAAAGATTTTCAATTTTATTTTCAGAATTTTAAAAGTTTATTTCAGTTTTGATTCATGTTTAAGCAATAATATCATACATGCCATGTTAGTATCATGCTTAGGCTTTTAAATTATAGTATGATGCATGTCTTATGAGTGTTTCATGAATTGATTGTGTATATTCTGAATTTTAGTTTGATTTCATATTCAAAAATTTATTTTATGAGATCATGATATGAGAGTTAATATGAGACGATGGTGATAATAGCCACGTAACATCATAATGGTCAAGGCGATGCTATAGATGTTCTTTTCACATGAGTTAGGTCATATGGTTTTCAGACCTAAGTAATTGAGGTGCCGAGTGGGCCCTGTTTACTTAGTTATGAGCATCAAGGGATTAAAGGCCCTTTTGGTTTGAGACTCGACTTGAACAAATTGTTGTTTGAAATGCCTAATGATTGCAAGTGTTTGAATTATGATTGTGTTATGAGTTTGAATATGAAAGATGGTTGTTCGAAAAAAATTCACTGGGTTATGTGCTCATTCCTTCCTTTCTTATTTTTTTCAGGAACGTGAAACCTATGAAGCAGTTGAACATGGATAGTTCTTAGAGAGTTTCTACCGTATTATTTTTAGAATTTTTAGGGGCATGTTGCCCAAAGTTTAAATCCTTTCTACTGAAAAGTATTTTGAAGTTTTTTCCTATAATAATTAGTTTTTTTTTGAAAAGTTTAGCACTTTCAAAATTTTCTATTATGAATAAAATAGTTTGAATTTATTTCTCTCTTTAAATTTGCCTTGATTTTATTAGAGTGAAAATTTTGTATTCTTGAATTTTTATACAAAGGCACGAGATATTGAAAAAGAGAAGAACAAGTGTGTGTCACTTGTAAAGTAACATCGGCCCGACTCGCCAATTGGTTAAGTCCACTTTCAAGAGAATGGTGGACATGTCCAATGCTTAAAGATATGAGGTTTGGGAAGTTACAATTGTCCTTCAAGAATTCTATTCATCTTCGTTGTCAGAGGTTTAATTCCTTCTAGGTGTAAATGTTCTTCATACTCTTGTGGTTAGAGAATAGATGAAAACTCTCCCCATAGAGGTAAAACCTCCAAATCTTCAATGCAAAGATAGTCACTGCAAACTCTAGATCATGGATAGGGTAGTTTTGTTCATGGGTCTTCATTGTTGTGGGGCATAAGCTATGCTCTTCCCCTCTTGCATCAACACCGCACCTAATCCATTTAGTGAAGCATTGGTATATAGGGTGTACTTCACACCATGGGTAAGTTTAACTAGAATAGGTGTTGAAGTTAACCTTGCTTTTGATTATTGGAATGCTTATTCACACTTATCATTCCAGAGGAACTTCTCTCCCTTCCTAGTTAACTTAGTCATCGGTCTAGCCAATTTTGAAAAGTTTTGGATGAACGTGCAATAGTATCGACCTAAACCTACGAAGCTTTTGATTTCTGTGACAGCCGTAGGTTGCTTTTAGTTCGATACTATCTCTACTTTCTTAGGGTCTAATAATATCCCTTCAGTTGAAACAATGTGGCCAAGGAACTTGACCTCTTCCATCCAAAAATCACACTTGCTAAACTTGGCATATAGCTCATTTCTCCTCAATGTTTCCAAGACAATGTGCAAGTGTTCCATGTGCTGAGCCTCTGATTTGGAGTTGATTAAAATGTCATCTACAAAGACCACTTCGAACTAATCCAAGTACTGTCTGAAGATTTTGTTCATCTGATCCATAAATGCAGCCATTGCATTGGTCAAACCAAATGACATCACTATGAACTTGAAGTGCCCGTATTGAGTTTTGAAGGTACCCTAACCTTAGATAAATCTTGGAGAAGTGAGTAATTCCCTTCAACTAATCAAATAGGTCTTCATTATTGGGAAACAAGTATTTGTTTTTGATTGTTACTTGGTTTTGCCTCCTAAAGTCCACACATAATCTCATGGATCCATCCTTTCTCTTCACAAAGAGTACTGGGGTTCCCCATTGTAATACCCTAAATCCTCTGTACTCAATTAAATAAAATTTATAATTTATTTAGTGAAATTTGGGTGCAAAATGAAACCAAGCTCAATTTGGCAGGTTTTCGAAACTCTCATTTAGTACCCCTTAGGAACCCAAAACAACTTGAAATGAAGTAAGGTGACATGAACCAACTAAGGGGACAATATATAAAAAAATTAGAACAATTGGTCGAGGTTAATGTTTTTCATTTGCCAAACACCCTTCAAAGGATCCAAATTAGAAATAATTGTCATTTATGGCACTTTAGGGGATCAAAATGACCCGAAACAAAATAGAATGGCATGAACTAACAAAATGAATGAAATATCCAAAAATTAGAACAATTGGCCAAGATTTGAATTTTCATTTGCCAAGTGACCTTGGTGGATCCTAAATAAGAAAAGTTTTTGAGGGAAAATCACCTTGGGCCAAACCATACCTTAAAATGTGCATTAGGTTCATGTGATTTCAAAACTATAGGATATAAATCATATTTCCATGTAAATAAGGAGATACCAATTTTTATTTGATTTTTGTGAACCCATGATGTCATGGCCACCCCTAACATGTGCAAGTCACATGGGTGGAACGCCATGATCATATGCAACCTACCCTACCCTAAGCTCAATGGGACGTGTCCATTATTTGAAACCATGAAAAGCAATCCCATGTGCTATGTAAGTGATGCAGTATGCCCACACCGATAGAAACCATGAAGAATGATTCCATGTGCCAAGATGAATGATCAGGTATACTAAGGTTATATATAAATGTCTCATAAGTGTGTGTGTGGGCATACATGTGACAAACCCAAGATAAAAGTTTAATGAGAGTGGCTGATTTAAAGAGATGTAGAAAGATTCCTTCACCTAGAAAAAAATAAAAAAATAGAAACTTGCCTCATGCTTACTTGTGGAGCCAAAAAGGGAGAGAATCTAAGGGAAGTAAGAAACATACCGAAACTTTATTTTTTGTGTGCTCATATTAGAAACTTATTTGATTTTATAAATCACAACATATTAGAATGATTCCCTACTAATAGAGGACGTCCAAGAGAGATTAGAATATATTCTAAACCTTTAATTGTGTTCAAACCCATAAAAGAAATAAATAAGGTTCAAAGATTTTGCTCACACTTGGATTGAAAACCTTAGTGGTCCCACTTGCCAACCATGAACGCACTTGCCTTTCTCACCCAAGCCATCCCCTTATGAGTTTGGAAACATGCCAAAATGTGGTGAGCTTCCCTAGATGCCCTAGGTGCCCCCCTTGTGCTCATGAACACCTATAAATACCCCCTCTTGCTCACATTCATCTCATCTCAAACTAAAGAGTTGACACTTCCCTCTTTGCTTGTTCTTGCCCTCTTCTTGGCACCTCTTCTCACTCTCATTTATTTCTTGTGTGAGAAGTTCTTAGTTTAGTGTTTTAGAGAGTTGCTAAAGTATTTTTGTTGGTGATTAGAAGTTCTTGAAGTTCTAAAAGTGGTGGATAAGGGGAACCTCTGCCGGATTCTACAAAGAAACTCAAATTAAGGTGGAGGAGATTTCTAGAACTCCTTCTTTATACTTTAAGTCTTTAGTATATTCATGTTTGTTTTTAGATTTCAACATGTTTATATTTCAGTTTGAAGCATGTCTGATCAAGTTTTATTCTCAATTTAACATGTTTTCATATTTTAATTCATACATGATAGCATAATATGCTTAGAAACCATGCTTAGGCTTATTTTTTATTTTTAAGCATGCCATGTATGTTTTCATGTTCTCTTGATTATTTAAATTCTAATATTAATAATTATGATCTTGTTTTATATTTATTTGAAATTAAATATGAGAAAGTGAAGATAACAACCACGTACCATCATAATAGTCCAAGTGATGCTATTGGTGTTCTTTGCATATACTTAGTGTATATGAGTAACATCACTAAGTGTGGATGTGTTTTAAAATATTTGGAATGTGGACATGTGATCCTTATTTTCAATGGAACGTGACAAGAAGAATTGTCATTCCATCCTAGAATAGCAGTGTTTTAATGAAGAACATCAAGGGATTAAAAACCCCTTCTGGTCAAATATACAACACTAATAAGATATTGTTTGAAACGCTTAATGCTTCTAAGTGATTGAAATTGATATACTTTTGATTTGAATTAGTAAATTAGTAGTTTGATGAATGATCCACTAAGCTATGCACTCACCCCTTCCTTTTATTTTTCAGGAATTTGAAATACATGATCAAGCTTACTAGAAGATTAGAAACTCTATTCTTAGAAAATTTCTATGTAAGGGCATATTGTCCAAATTTTGAATAAAGACTTCCGCTGAATTTTACTTTTAAATTTTAAAGTTATGTACCTCCCTTTTCATTATTTGAATTTCAAGCATGTACCCCTTTATTTTATTCAATAAATAAAGATTGAAAATTTTCTTTTATCTTTCTTGTAATAGTATTATTAAATTAGAATTAAATTATTTGGGTTGTGTGCTCATTGAAAAATAATAAGACTTGAGATAATAAAAAGTGATGCAAGTTGTGTACTTGTAAATGTAACATTGGACCCAACCTGCCTTGTGGTTGAGTTTAAACCTGTCTATAGGGGGTTGAGGTGTTACACCCATGGTGACTCGCTAGGTCTAATAAATCCCTTCTCACGAAGCTGATCCAATTGTGTCTTCAGCTCAGTCAGCTCTATAGGTGCCATTCTATAGGGTGGAATGGCTATGGGATTAGTGTTTGGATGCAACTTGATCTTGAACTCTACTTGTCTATGGGGTGGAAGTCTAGGTAGATTATCTAGAAACACATCTTCTTATTCTCCTACAACAATTATATCTTGTATCTTTCTTAATGTCTCTGCATCCTCTTCAAGTAATTGTGACATAGGACTCCTTGGCAATTTTTGCACATTCCCAACTATCTTGAATACTTCGCTTGGAGGCAACTTTAGGGTCACCCTTGGTCTTTGATAGTCGATCTGTGCTTGATATTTTCTCAACCAGTCCATACCCAATATTACATCATATCCATAAAAATGGAGCGCACAAAGATCAGCTGAAATCAGCTTGTTTCCAAATTAAGATCACATCTACAATATCTTCCCGAACTCACCGTAGCCCCAATGAGTATCACTACATCTAATGTCACTAACAACAGACTTGTTACCAATTGTAATCTATCCACTAGGTTATCAGAAATGAAGGATCTAGTGGCACTCGAATCAAATAAAACCTACACAGCGATGCCAAACAAAAAAAATGTACCTTCCACTACTGGAGTTGGATCAATTTAGGCGTCTGCAGCATACAATTGAACCTGATTCCCTTGCTGTGGCTACTGCCTCTACTGTGGACTATTACTTTGCCCATGAGTCTGCTACTGGTGCTCTAGTAGGACAATACCTAGCGCTATCTCCTCTCTTGTTGCACACAAAACACAACCCTTGTCTCTTAGCCCTCTCTCTCTGATTTTTAGTCACACAGTCTGGTGGTGCTTGCTGGGTCGCCTGCATATCATAAATATGCGTTTGACCTTGTGCTTGAGGCGCTTTGTACCCATCCTGCCTGCTTTCTTCTTTTGCAAGGCTCCCAAGACTTGACCTAGTTATGACATCTTATTTTTGTTTCACAATGCATGTTCATACTTGTGGTCCTACTCAACCAACTGTGTTCTTTCTACTGTCTCTCTCAAAGTAGTCAGCTTCAGAGGGGCTATTATTTCCTAATCTCTACCTTCAGTCCCTCAGTGAACCTGTCCGTCTTAGACTACTCATCCCAAATTAGCTCTGGGATAAATCTAATCAGCTTAATAAATCTCTGCTCATACTCGGCCACTATCATGGTCTTCTGAGTCACTCGGATGAACTCAGTCTATGATTGTCTGATCTTCCCCAAAGAGAGGAAGTGGCCATAGAATAGAGCCTTGAACTACTCCCATTTCATGACCATCTCATCCATTGTGGAGTCATTCATAATCATCTCCCACCAATGGTAGGCAAGTCCTAAAAACTGATGCACTGCAAGTGCAATACTCCTAGGTCCGGTAACCCCCATAGCATTCAAATGTTGTTCATCCCTGTTAACCATCTATCTACTGCCACATGGTCTGTCATCCCCTCAAACGTAGTAGGTCGCAGCTTCTGAAATTCAATCAATAAGTCCTTTTACTCCATATCATCAACAATTTGTCGACCCTGTGCTACTGGACTAATGGAAATTGATGTTTGATGAGTCTAAAGCTAAGGCTGTGGCTGTGTCGGCGTTGGTGGCTATATTGTTGTTGCATGATCCTCACAACCCGCTGCATTACTCTCTGAGTGATCTTAGTGATCATGTCGAGTGTCACCATTGCCCCTACTAGTGCTGCTGCCAATAGGTTCCCCTCATATCTCTGCTTTGACTCATCTATATTCTCATTCCTAGTAGCACCCCTTCTGGTACTTCCCCCTTGTTTGCGGATTATCTACAAGTCAAAAATTACTTTAGAATCCAGTAGTTTAATCATTCGAAATAGAATTTCTTCAGTAATCACAGTAACTCATGAATTTACCTCTATTTCAATTTGGGTGACATGAACCCTTTCTCTCCAACTATGGATATAAAACATTCATACTACTTGTGATAATTTTCGTCATTCATTACACCTTTTTTTGTTGTCCATACTATTTTTTAGTATCGTTCGTACTACCATGACTCTAGGTTCATGTTTCTAAGTTCTCAATTGTTCTATGGCCTACAAGTTTATGCTTCTAAGTTGTACTTTGAGGTTTCCATCCATCGTGTATGTTTTCATGGTATTGGATTTTTTTGGTTTTGTGTGGCAATACTCAAAATAAATATACATATATAGCAAAAAATCACTCAATAAATCAAGCAAGCAATACACGCTAGCACAGTGAAATTTTAAGCTTCTATCTATGCCTTCAGGTTCCTGCGTCCCATACCACACTCGCCCATTAGCATAGGCTTCCATTCAGAGATTACGCACACCCATACAATTTCGCAAATGTCACGATTTGCAAGGCTTCACAAGCCTCACCATGCTTGATCGCCCATACCAATCAAACACAGTGCGTACAAGTTCTTCAAAGATACCAATCATTCACTAAACATGGTTTGTCAATCTCCAAGTCCAGGATTCCTCCATAACCCCAAATCTCTATGCATCCCACACCACATAGAGACCAAGGATATAGGATTATCCTAATTTCATGTCCTGACCAATCAAATGTTCGTTTCACACCTTATTAGTCTCTAGCTTATGTCCTAGAACCTTTTATTTACTTTTTATAATCCATTGTGCTTCCCCAACAACACTCGGTCTCTAACTCAACCTATGGTCTCGATACTTGGCTAGCTGGTTCTCTGTCAAACCGTCAACCTATCCCAAGTTCTAATTTTATCACTCCTCTATGATACCATCAGTCCTAAGTCTTAGACACTTACCGAGTAGGCATCAACCCTCAAGGACACCCCCTCGGAACAGGCATCAACCATCAGGGATGCCCTCCTAAAGAAAGAGCATCAGACCTTCAAGGACACTTCCCCGAAAAGGCATCAAACTATTAAGGGCACCTCTCAATACTTGCATCCCATCTGCGAGTAACAACTCGGGCACACTGGCATCTCTCTAGTATTTTATCAACTTCTAGCCACCAAATAGTGACATCTATCCATTTACCCAAAAAGAAACATTTCAAAATTCTTTTATTGCCAAGGCATCTAAAGTGTAGGCTTTGATACCAACTTTGTGACACCCTGGCTCCCAATTCATCTCTCTTTCTCTCTCTATCTATGCGACGAGTCATCGGGGCTGCGCGCAGAGACGGTGAGCACCCATTCAGCGGGAGACGCTTGACTCAAGTAGTTCGCCAAGTGTCGGAGGCCATGCGCTATTCGTTCTCATTCTGTCTATCTTATGTTCCAAGCTTTTGTTTCAAATATGTTCCAAAATCAATTTCAAATACCTAATGATCCTTAAAATGTAAGTTTTGTCAGTAAAATAAGATTCACCAAGAAAATGAATGCGGCAGTTCTAAATACTTACAAGATCAAAGTGAAAGCATAATTAACAAAGAAAAATAGTTTGTAGCAAATTTATAATTTCAGAATCATTTTAAAGCATACTCTAAACACATAAACATGGCCCAATTGGCCTAAGTCCCAAAACATTTAATTTACATGTAAATAAGTTTAGAAGACGGAGGGCACAAGCCGAATTCAAATTAAATATAAAAAAAAAAAAATTATTTACAAGACATAACAACCTCCCTAGAGAGGTTTCAATAAAATAATCAGGGTCGCCTGGAGATAATCCATTATACCTTAAATTCTCTATACTCAATTAGATGAAATTTACCATCAATTTATTGAAGTTTGGGTGCAAAATAAAACTGGGTCCATTTTAGGGCTAAATTTAGCAGGTTTCAAAACTCTCATTTAGTGACCCTTAGGGACCCAAAACAACTTAAAATGAAGTAAGGTGACATGAACCGTCTAATAGGAAAACATATCCAATTATTAGAATAATTGGTCAAAGGTAGAGTCTTCATTTGCCAAACACCCTTCAAGGGGTCTAAATTAGGAAAGAATTGGCATTTATGGTACTTTGGGGGATCAAAATGACCCAAAACAAAACAAAATGACTTGAACTAACAAAATGAATGACATATCCAAAAATCTGAACAATTGGCCAAGATTTAGATTTTCATTTGCCTAGTGGCCTCAGTGGGTCTTAAATAAGGAAAGTTTTTGAGAAAAAATTACCTTAAGGAAAGTTCATGTGATTCCAAAACTATAGGTTATAAATCATAATTCCTTGTAAAAAAGGAGATATTAATTTTTATTTCATTTTTTTTGAACCCATGAAGTCATGGCCACCCCTAACATGTGCAGGGCACAAGGGTGGAATACCGTGATTATGTGCACCATACCTTACCTAAAGTTTCATGAAACGTGTCCATCATTTGAATTCATGAAAAGTGATCCCATGAGCCATACAACTAATCATGTATGCCCACACCTACCCAAGGAATGAGATGTCCCATATGGATTCGAAAATCCAAGAAGGGTGATTCCATGCACCAAGACAAGTGATCATGTGCACCATGCCCTATTCATGCAAAATCGGTCCATAGTTGTGTGTGTGTGTACACATGTGAAACAACCAAATTAGAAGGGTTTAAAATCTGAATGAGACACCTTAAAACCCTACCCGTCCCACACTTACAATAGAAAATAAAAAATGGAAACTTTCCTCTCCAATTTTGGCACCTAAATTGAGTGATTCTCACATATGGGATGCCGCCCTTGGGTTTAAACCAAATTAGAGAGTTTCCTTAAGCTTAGATATGAATGTTAGACTATGTTATGGTGTCTTGTCAAGACTGATAGTATACTCCCCATGCTTGACGTCCAAGAATGAAGAAATAGAAAACATTCCATGTGTATCTTGTGTGATGAGCAAGCAAGAGATAAATAAGAAAGTTTCATGAGCATGAGCTAATCTAAAAGAGGACGTCCCAACTGAAATTAGTATGTTTTTGAATCTGAAAATATTCCATAACATTAATTAAGAAATAGACTAGAGAATCAAATCATGGCTCATAGGGATTGTGTAAGCCTTGGTGGTCCATGAACCCACATGCCTTTTTCAATCCAAATCGTCCCATGAGTGTTTGGAAAGTTGCCCAACTTTGTGAGCTGCCCAAGCTATCCTAGATGTTCCCTAAGTGCTCTTGAAAAACTATATAAACCCCCTCTTGTTCACATTCATCTCATCCCAAAGCAAAGAGTTGACACTTCCCTCTTTTTGGCATCTCTTTTCACTTCTTTTTTCTTTTCTGCTCATAAGTGAGAAGCTTCAATTTCAGTATTATAGTGAGTTGATTTGGGTGATATTGTTGGAATTTGGAAGTGGTGGAAGGGATTTCTTAAACCTCTACTTTGCTATTTTAAATTTCTAACATGTTCATGCTTGTTTAAATTCTAATTTTTAGCATGTTTTATTTTAGTTTCAACATATTTAATCATATTTTAATTTTAGTTTAGCACGTGCTTATGTTTTAATCACTCATAAGAGCATCCTATGCTTAGAATCCATGTTTGGGATTTAATTTAATGTTTCAAGCATGCTATGTGATGTGTTTATGCTTTCTTGGTTGTTTAAAATTCTAAAATTTACATTCTGAATTTCTTTTTTGATTATGTGATCTTAAATATAAGAAATTGAAGCTAAGAACCACATACTATCATAGTGACGCGTATGGGTGCTATAGGTGTTCTTAAAACATGCTTGGAATGTGTGGTTGCGGGGCGCAACTAAGAAATACTTGATATGTGGCATCTAATGGGAAGTGACAAAGAAATGTCTTTTCACCCTAAAGATAGATATCTAAATTAAGAACATCAAGGAAATAGAACCCATTTCAGTCTTTAATGTTAACTACAACCAAAAAATTATGTGAATCGTATAATGCATGAAAGTGTTCGAATTTGGATTTGCTATTAATTTGAAATAGTAGCTCAGTTATTTAATGAATGATCCACTAGGCTATGTGCTTACCCCTTCCTTCTATTTTTTAGGAAATGGAATTACATGAAGACTATGTATTTTTGAAAGTCTACTTTTAGAAAGTTTATCTTGTAAAGGCATAGTGATCCAAATTTTGAATTAAAGACTTTCGCTGAAATTTACTTTTGAATTTTAGAGTTATGTACTCAATCTTTGGATTTGATTCAACAATGTCATCATTTTATTTTATTTGAATGAATAAAGATTTGAAGTTTTCTTTTATTCACTTGCATTATCTTGTTGAATTTTAAACTCAATGGAAGTGTATTTATAAGTATTTCAATAAGTGTTAGAATAAAGGAATTGAGATGCTTGTAAATGTACCATAGGACCCAACCCGCCTTATGGTTGAGCTTAAACCTTTTTTAGGGGGTTGAGGTGTTACAATGTGGTATCAGAGCCTAGGCTTTAGGTGCCTTGGGGTAGAATTAGAAAGTCAATCAGTGGCAATTTTACTAGAATTAGAAACTCAAATTAGGGTTTTACTTTGAATTGATTGAATATTGAATACCCTACCTTCTATTTTAAAATTGGAAAAATGTTTTGGAAAGTGTTTTCAAAAAGGAAATATATGTTTTTGAAATGTTTTGTCTGGATGCAAAGACTACAATTTGAGCTGATAATGGGCAAGTTTTGTCCTGAGTAAAGCTAAATATTGAAAGGGAGGTGGGTCATCCTACCCTAGAAAGCATGGTTGCTAAGCAGACTTCCGTCTTGTCTCCAGATCTAAAGATTGTTGCACTAGCTTGTATGAGTAGCATGAGTTGAACAATACCTTTACTTTCTATAAAAAATTAGAAGGTGGAAAATTAGGGAAAGGAATCGAATGGAAGTCAAAAAAGATGCTAGAGGTGGTATTTCGACTAGACAAAGGTTGTGAGTCAACTAGACGAAACCTTAGGTTTAGGGGGAAGACCTTAGGTAGAAACATGGTGTAGTCATGGGTGGCACAATGGATCAAAAGCATAAAACTTAAGGACATAGGCTAGAGACTGAAACTTGTGTAAAAGTAGAAAATTGTTTGATCAGGACATGGGACCAGGAAGCTTCTATATCTTTTGATTTCTATGTAGCATGAGATGCATAGGAATTCGGGGTTATGGAGGAAGCCTGGACTTAGAAAATGATTTACCAGGTGTGGTGAATGATTAGTAACTCTGGTAGAAGGGGTTTCTCTATGCTTGCTGTTATGTGACGGTGGAGTATAGTGGACTCAGAAACGTTAGTTATCAAGCAATTTACGAAATTGTTCGAGCGCCTATAATAGCCCAAATTTTTATGACACGTTGACATGACGTATGAGTATATAAGTATGTATTGTACATGTACATATATGTATAAATAATGTCGCGTGGAAAAAAAATTTAATAAATAAATTTTGGTAATTTAATGATAATAATAATAACTGCAATAATAATAATATTATTGCTATTATTATTATTATTATTATAGAATTATAATTAATAAAGATAAATGTTATAAATGGGCAAAAAAAATTCTATATACAATGGTTAAATAGGTCATTAAGAAAATAAAAACATAAGTATATATATGAGGTAAAAATGGGAATAACTTATATAACGTATGTTATTATGAAATTATTTATCACAAGGTATGCTACTATGGAATTAAGTTATATAAAGTATATGGTTATGGAATTAAAAAAAGGTGGTTATGGAATTAAAAAAAAGTAGTTATGGAATTAAATAATATAAGGTATATGGTTATGGAATAAAAAAAGGTAAAATTAGGAATAAGTTATAAAACGTTAGTGTTTAAGGAATTAATTTTCTAAACTAGGGTAAAATTGAAATTATTTACAGTTATATATAAAAATTAGGCTGCTTTGTTTTTTCAATCGTTATTTTCTTTTTCGTTTGGTTCACGATTTCCAGATACGCAAGAAAGAAAATGGAAACAAAGAAAAGGGGAATGGAGGAAGGAAAATCTAATTTTCTCGATGGGTTCGACGTGCAGGTAAGCCATTTTTCTTAATTCTTGTTACAAAGATGTTAGATAAGACGAGTATTATGAACCTAGGGGTATAGTTTTTTTTGTAGGGGGTGTTTTATACCAGTACTAAAAAATGAGCTATTCCCCCACCGGGAGTGAAACTTAACAAAAATCATACCAAAACACTCTTGGGGATGCGTAGATCTCATATATGTAGTTAGTTTTCATTCGTTGTTGGTGCATTGAGCAAGAAATAGACTGAAGTTGGAATTGTGGCTTGTCAAATGACTCATGAATGGCGGATGTTAAAATGGGCTACAATGATGAGTACATTTTCTGTTGATGTTTCATTGGGTATATACACTTAAATGCGTATGAAGTTGACAAATGCTCAAAGTCAAAGAATTAAGGAATTGTAGCAACATGATCCAAATTTTAAGATACATGATTGTTGGGCTGATAGTTCTAATAGAAATGATTAGCATTGAGATTCTGATGATATTTTATGATTCTAAGGGAGGATATGGGTACCAGTTCACCGAGAACTTAGTGTTGAGTTATTCCAGGATGCGCACAAATCACAATATATTATTCATCTAGGAGCGACAAAGATGTACCATGATATGGAAAGAACAGTCTGGTGGCATGGAATTAAAAAGGATATAGCTAAATATGTACAAAAATGTAGAGTGTGTCAACATGTAAAGGTTGAACACCAGAGGTTTAGAGGGCACATGCAACCATTATCCATTCCATAATGGAAATGGGAGAATATCACGATGGACTTTATTGTGAGTTTACCACAGACTCTAGGAAGATACGATGCCATCTGGGTAATTGTTGATAGGTTGACAAAATCTGCTCATTTTTTCCCAATGAATATCAAGGACTTAGTGAGTAAACTGAGCAAGTTGTATATACGAGAGATAGTGAGACTGCATGGAGTACCTGAATCTATTGTGTCGGACCGAGATCCGAGGTTTACTTCAAGGTTCTGGCAGTCATTGCAGACTTGGTGAGAGACCCGTATTTGTTTCAATACTACATTTCATCCTCAGTCTGATGGACATTTTGAATGAATTATTCAGATGACATGCTCAGGGTGTGTATTTTAGAGTTTGGTGGGAACTTGAATGAGTATCTTTATTTGTATGAGTTTGCTTATAATAATAGTTATCAAACTAGTATTGTTATGGCACCATTTAAGGTTCTTTATGGTAGATCTTGCGGATCTCCAACATGTTGGTATGTGGTTGGAGAATCATAGTTGTTGGGGCCTGGGGTTATTGTAAATCACACAGAGAAGATTAAGCAGGTTAGGCAGAAACTTAAAGCAGCCCAAAATCGCCAGAAAAACTATTTTGATAATCGACATATAACCATTGGAGTTTATAGCTGGCGATCAGGTCTTGTTGAAGGTTTCACCACAGAAGGTTTTGATCAGATTTGGGGTGAAGGAAAAGTTAGCTCCACGTTTTGTAAGACCATTTGAAATTCTAGAGAGAGTTGGTCCATTAGCTTACAGGCTTGCTTTACCACCTCAGTTAGCCGATGTTCATAATGCGTTGCATGTATCCATGTTGCCCAAATATTATCTGAATCTGACACATGTTTTAGATTTGACTCAGTTACAAGTTAGGGAAGATACCAGCTATGAAGAAAGACCTATACAAGTAGTTGGTAGAAGAATACAAAAATTGAGAAATAAAGAAATTCTTCTGGTTAGAGTCAAATGACAATTTTATGATACTGAAGAGCAAACTTGGGAGCGTGAAGATATGATGTAGATGCAGTTCCCAAAATCCTTGAGGTATATTTCTTTAATTTAAATTTCGAAGACAAATTTCCTTAAGTTGGGGAAATTGTAAAAAACGGAATTTTTATGACACGTTGACATGACATATGAGTGTATCAGTATGTATTGTACACGTACAATATGTATAAATAATGTCACGTGAAAAAAATTTAATAAATAAATTTGGGTGATTTAATGATAATAATAATAATAATTGTAATAATAATATTATCATTGCTATTATTGTTATTATTATAGAATTATAATTTATAGAGATAGATATTATAAATGGGCAAAAAAAAATCTATATATAATGGCTAAAGAGGTGATTAAGAAAATAAAAACATAAGTATATATATGATTTATGGTACAAATGGGAATGGATTATATAAGGTATGATGTGATGGAATTATTTATCTCAAGGTATGTTGTCATGGAATTAAGTTATATAAGGTACATGGTTATGGAATTAAAAAAAGGTAGTTATGGAATTAAATTATATAAGGTATATGGTTGTGGAATTAAATTATGTAAGGTATGTGGTTATGGAATTAAAATAAAGGTAAAATTGGGCATAAGTTATATAAGGTTAGTGTTGAAGGAATTAATTTTCTAAACTAGGGTAAAATTGAAATTATTTATGGTTATATATAAAAATCAAGTGGCTTTGTTTTTTTCAATCGTTATTTTCTTTTTCTTTTGGTTCACGATTTCCAAAAACACAAGAAAGAAAACCGAAAGAAAGAAAAGGGGAACAGAAGAAGGAAAATTTGATTTTTTCAATGGATTCAATGTGCAAGTAAGCCATTTTTCTTAATTCTTGTTACAAAGATGTTAGATAAGTCGAGTATTACAAACCTAGGGGTATAATTTTTACTATAGGGG
>JAJIYU010003483.1:0-26634 GCA_030144865.1 Tinospora cordifolia
ATTTTAAAGAAGGCGTTTTCAGTGCAAATGTCTTCATAAAAAATTTAAAAATTTTGAATTTTTTTTGGTGAAGGTGTTTTCAATGAACACGCCTTCAACAAAAAAAAAATTCGATGTATTTTTTTAGGGAAGGCATTTTCAGTGAAAACGCCTTCCATCAAAAAGAAAATTTTGAATTATTTTTGTTGAAGGCGTTTTCAGTGTGAAAACGCCTTCAACAAAATAAAAAAAATATTGAAATAATTTTAATGAAGACTCAATAAAAACAAAAAAAAAATGAATTATTTTTTGTGAAGGAGTTTTCAATGAAAACGCCTTCAACAAAAAATAAAAAAAAAAATTTGATGTATTTTTTTGGGTAAAGCGTTTTTAGTGAAAACGCCTTCCATCAAAAAAGAAAATTTATAATTATTTTTGTTGAAGACGTTTTCAACAAATATTGAAATAATTTTAAAAAAGGCGTTTTCATTGAAAATGCCTTTAACAAAAAAAAATTTTGATGTATTTTTTGGGGAAGGCGTTTTCAGTGAAAACGCCTTCCATCAAAAAAAAAATATTATGTACCTCGAGTAGACCATGTAGGTGAAGATCCAGATGAAAATTAAAAAAATTTAAATTTTTGGTGAAGGCGTTTTTTGTGAAAACGCCTTCACCAAAATTCAATTTTTTTTAATTTTTTGTTTTTTTTTCATTGCATGGCTTGCTAACGTGGCTACATTACGTGGACGAGATGCTTACGTGGCTTGATTACGTGGCAGCTGACAGGACAAAACTATGACAAAGGAGTCAATATTTTGAAAGCAAGGGCATTTGTGTAATTTTTTGTAAAATCGAGGGCAATCACGTCAAAAGCTCCCTACATTTAGTTGTCTTCTAAATCAACATCTATACTGCATGGAGTGCCCTTCGCTTCACCTTTAAGCTATTGGGAACTTATACAAATGTCATTCCTTTCATCTTCCTCGATTGCTATTACCGAGCTTGATGCAACATGATGAAATTGTCTAGATGGATGTGCTTCATTCATGTTTAATGATTCTAAGAAAACTCTTTTTTTGTTACATGAACCATTTACTTGACTAAGATGATTTTGATGGGGAAGAAATTGCTTTCTACCACTCCCCATAGTTTGCATTTTGACATTACCTGATTGATAAAAGGCACTCAACATGGCTAATCCTTTCATAGTTATTACAAACTTTGGCAGGACTTTCTAAGATTGACAAAAAGAACTTGATGCAAGCATATAATGAAGGTCATCCGTATGAATGATTTCAAACCTCATTAAAATGGTGTTTAAACATTATTTATTGTGACGACTCTCAATTTCGTATAATCAATTTTATGCCTTCAATTATATTGTTTTGGAATTACAATAACTATTTTTAGTCAATTTTGTAGAAATTAGGAAAAATTAAATAAGTGACTAAATAATGATAATTAAAAAAAGGATGGATAAGTAAATTAATGAATGTAAAATAGTAGCAAAAGAAAAGAAAAAGAGAGAGAGAGAGAGAGAGAGAGGAAAACAGAAAAAAGGAAAAAAAAGAAACAAAAAAATGGTAAGGGAACAGGCGCAGGGTCCAAGCCTGTGTGGCCTATAAATCACGCATGTGCCGAATTTGTGCATGGGCCGAATTTCACGCCCACCCACTCCTCTCTCTCTTTCTCTCTCTCTCTCCTTTCCTCTTTTCTCCCTCCTTTTCCATCAGGAAAACCAAGCATAACCCCTAGTTTTAGGATCATGGTTTTGCCGTCTGGAAGAGCCACGGGGTAGAACATGTAGGTTTGGCCAGCAATGTGGATGGCCACATGGCAAGAGTTTTGACCATGCAAGGATGCCCCAAACATGCAACAATACCCATTTTTTAGACACATGCACAGTTCATCATCCTCACTTCATCACCTCCATTGTTTTTCATCCCAGACCCAAACGAGCTGCAAAAATGGCCATTAGAGACCTCTCATACCCCTCTCATAGACCCTACGTTCCTTTGGTCCAATCTCATAGCCATAGAAGAGAAAAATGGTCACCATGGTGAGGAACTTGACATAGTTGAAATCTAGAATTGTTGGGAAAGTGATTGTCTATCACATGAAATTTTAGATTTGAAGGGCACTCATAACACACTTAAGACCCCAACCAAATCAAATTGAAAAATTACAAAATAAAATTTTCGTAAATATTTAGGAAGTCTAGATTAAATCTCCAGAGTTTCGTGTCAATCCAATACATGATTTGATCGCAAAAAAAATCATGAAATTTGTTGCGCAATAGGGACATAAACTATAGTTTGACTAAGTATAAAAAAAAATAGGATTTTTGACTAAATTGACCCCATATTGACTTAATTTGATCAAATTGACCCTGTGTTGACTGAATTTGACAAAAATTGACTATGTTGACCAATTTGGAATAGTTTTGACTAGTTGACTAAGTTTGACCAAGTCAAATTTAAGTTGACCAAGACCAGTTAGGGACAATAGAACTAGAATTGAGCCACATTTTACAAAGCAACTAAAATTGAGTTTAAATAACATAGAATCTGAGCATACATTGTGGGACTAAGTCGAGTATTGACGAGACACTAGTATGCGAGACCCGAAGTGTGTAGTTTAATTCAGATGTTGCATTACCTTATAGTGTATTCCTTGCATAAAACAAAATGTGTTGGACAGTTTTATCTAATTTGAGCAAAATCATTTGGTTTTAAGGTATATATAGATTTACACCGATAATGAGATCGTAAGCTCGAGGTTCAAGCGTGAGATCAAGGTACATGATGTAATTAGAATTAGACTCAAGGTCTGAGCACAGGGTTAGGGCATATGATCAATGCACCTAACTTCTAACTTTTTCGAGTGATGGCACTTGAGGACCGAGCATGGGGTTAGAGTATTCGAGGAATACACCTAGCTCATCAGTCGCTTGAGTCGCTAGTACGCTGAACTCATGACCCGCTCGAACGATGACCATAGAGTTGAATTTGATGATTTGAAACCTTAGTTTAAATACATCTTTCAACTAACATGTATTTAAACTGTTCACCTTTAACTGTTGCATTGTTTATAAGTGTTTTCACTACATGCCACATTCTCAAGCATTGTTTCATTATTACTGTTCATGCATACATGCACTATTTTTGAGATATTAGTTATAAGTAATATGTTAGACTTACTACCCATTGAGCTGTATTACAATTTAGGCTCACTACTCTACTACTAACATTTTAGGTTCATCGGTGGTTGACAAAAAAAAAGGAGTGGTGATAGCCTAGTTTCCTTGGTAGTTTTTTCCTTTTTCTTGATTTTGATATATGTTGGTGTATATGTAACTAAGGGTCAAATAGTATTTTGCAACAAGACAATATATAATATATAAACAACAACCTTTTGTTATGTTTGAAAAAGGATAGTGCATGTTCATGGACTAAATTATAATATTTGTTTGCTCTAGCACTGCACCAAATGAATGCTTAAACTACTCTGATGTCACTTTTGTTGCAATTAGAAAGGTTTAACAGTTAATGGGGAAACTTGACTTGATGGGTCAGTTCGTCAAGTCACTATGTTGTTCGATCCGCCCTTCAGCCTAGGGAAGGGGCTCCAATATTTATATTTTTTTTTTGTTATTTAGAATAGTGTACAATATTTATACCTTGTCTTATTCCCTTGAATGCAAAATGCTTTAATGATGTGCTTAAAGAGGCTAGAATATTGCCAATATGTAGTGCTAAGAATAGATCGATAGTTAGCTTTTAACCCAACTCGAAGCAACCTGATCCCACTCGACCTCCAAAGAAAGGAAGGCCTAACTTGACCAAGTTTGGGTTGAGTTGGATCAAACTAGTTGGTCAAGCTAGGCCACCTTTTAAAAAATAAAAAGGTCAAAAAAACTTTTAAAACAAAACCTACAATCTTTTTTCAATAAGTAGAACACGTAGAGAAAAAATTTGGGACGTATAGAAGAAAAAGAAGTAAAAGAGGTGCAAATTTGCAGAAGAAGAAAAAGAAGGAAGAAGAACAAGAAGCATAAGAAGAATGAGAATAAGAAAAAGAGGGCACAAAAGAAGACGAAGAAGGTGCACAAGGGTGCAAAAAAAAAAAAAAAGGCCAGATCAAAAGAGAAAGAAGGTGCAGATGTGAAAAGGTCAACTATAAAAAAAAGAACAAGAAGAAAAAAAGAATGTACCAGAGAATCTAAGATGAGCTAATGGTTGTAGATGACAGTTAGAATAGGAAAAAATTGAAATAAGATTTAGGGTTTAATTAGGGGCATCAATCAGGTCAAGTTAGGTTTGACCCAACCTTTTTATGCTAAACCCCACCCAATCTAGTAGGGTCATCATAATTTTGACCCCACCAACCCTTTTATTGGGTAAAAACCAACCCAATGCCACCATTTGGGTTGAGTTTGGTTCAGTTTGGTCAAGTCGATTGGGTGGCTTTGACCCCTACCAATATGTACTCTTGTACAAATGCCCTTTAATTGATGTATTGCATGCTTCAAATCAAGGATGAAAAAGTAAGAGAATGTTATAAAGGAGGGCCAAAACATATACTACATATGTAGTCACATTGCTTAATTGGTGGCATTGCTTAGTTGATTGGTTGAAGATGCTCTAATCTAAATAGATTCAATGGTTTAAAACAACTACGACTTTGGTACAAAGTCAAAATTTTATGAAGGGTCCGACATGGGTACAAACACCTTGAACAATTGAGGGGGATTGTTTTGGATGCATTGGAGGTGGTTTGACAGAAAAACACATGGTAGATAGTGCATAGTGGCTATGGACAACTTATGTCATAACTATAGCTTTAAAACAACTATGACTTTGGTGCGGTGTTAAAAATTCTCTGATGGTACAAAAGTAGGGGTTGGACACCTTTTGGATAGTTGAAGAGCACTATTTGGAATGAGCTAGAGATGGTTTGATAGAAAAACCCAATGGATAGCCCATAATGGTCGTGAATACTTTATATCATACATATAAGCTTTAAAACAACTATGAGTGTGGTGCTCGGGAGGAGGGTTAAAAATTCAGTTAGGTTATGGTACAAGGGTACAAATGCCTTGAGCAATTGAGGGGTACCACTTGGGACACATTGGAGGTGATTTGACAAAAGAAAACCCCACAAGTAGCTCATTGTAGTCAGTGGTAAACAATTTATATTATAAGCTTTATAATTTTGAGTTTGGGGAAAAATCAAAAATTAATTAGGGGTCTAGCGTGAAGTGCGAACACCATGAACAGTTGAGGGGTATTGTCTAGGACCTGTTAAAGGTGGTTTTTTTTAGAAAAAAACATCACAAATAGCACCCAGTGGTTGTAAACAACTTATATCATAAATATAAGCTTTAAAACAATTTGAGTGTAAAGGGCGAGTGGTAAAAAATTCACCAAGGATCCGAAGCGAGTCACGAATGCCTTGGACAAATTGCAAGGCAATGTTTGAAACGCGCTAAAGGTTATTTGATGAAACACCCTACGAATAGCCCATAGCGACCATGAACCCTAAAGCCCCGCGTTTGCAAACGCGCTGTAGGTGATTCACAAAGTTTTTACAATCTTAGTGGGTCTACAAGTGATGCCTTTTGGATGGGCGTCATGTTTTAGTGAAGACCTTTATGTATGTTTCAATTGTTCGTCCCCTAACAAACAAGCTTGTTTTCATTTTTATTTTTATTTTTTAAAATTCAACGTGTTCTAGGTTGTTTTAATTTTTTTTTTTCTTTTTTTTTTTAAATTCCACGCACTAAGTTCTTGACAGGCTGACACTACCATTGTAGCTATCTTTCATAAACTTACCTATGAAAAAATAAAATTATTTTTTGGAATTTTTTTTCTAAAAGTCTTAAGCCTATATAGGGTTTTTTTTTCCAACAAAAATTTCCTTCGTATCTGAGAATTACCTCTTTATTTGATAACTTAGAATTAACGGCATTTAAATTTGTTTTCTACGAAAAAACAAGTGTATTATTATCTTTCTAATGTTTTTGAAAGTTTTTTTTTCCTAATTTTATATGATTATAATGTCACTTGAATTTTATTCTGCTTATTTGATTTGATGCGTTAAAAGAAAGTATCGTCTTGTACATTACAAGGCTCCGAAACACCTGTACCAGCTTTATTTTCTTTACGTTTTTTTATAGATATAAAAGATACTTATAAAGTTGGGACGCTCTTTCAATTTGTTCAAGTTTGATAATTTAAATCAAACCCTTTCTTTGGTTTAACATTTAAATCAAACTTTAACATGGGTGTAAGATACGCTCAAAACTCATGCTACATCAAACACAAAAAAATAAAAATAAAAAATAAGAAAAAAAAAAGAAAAAGAGAAGAAAACAGCTCAACCCAAATGAATTAAGATCCACAAAATTGCGCACAACTTGAAGTGTCCAAACTCTAGACTATTCTTACCCCTTAAATAACTTTAATAAAAATATTAAGCGGTCAATGGCCCCCAGAAAAGGGGTTGGGATTAAAAAAAAATTAACAGATGACTGAAAGGACTCACAAGGGAACAGGTTTAGGAATACTCTCACATCCGCTGTCTTTTAGCAGACTTATTGTTATCAGAGTCTGCAACGGCTGACGTTGCTACCGCACCATTTTCAACGTCCCCGCCTCCGCCATTATTTTTTTCGTTCAAATTAAAAGTCCAACCACCAAAATCAGGCTCAGACAATAGAGAAGTTGGAGTTTCCTTGTAGAATGCAAGTGGGACTTGTTTTACCCTTCTTCCAATCTGTATGGTTCAGAGGTTCAAAGGTATCATTATCAGCATGATTAAACGATACGGTCAGAGACCCAACAATCTTATTAGTAAATTATAAATTGGATAAATAATGGATCATTGAAGAAAACATAGTTATTTTAGCTTCCTGTAAAGAAAAATTGGCTCTAGTGTCTACATTATGTAAGAACCTAAAATCACTATCACAATGGAGGTAGAAAATTGCATTCCGCTATGAGCATAAAATTGCATCTTGAGGGCATGTGTCTCCATGCAAGTCATTTCTAAAAAAGATCTACACAGACCTACATTTTAATTGTGAACAGATTTTAGATAAAACGGAGAAGCATCAAATGTCCAATATATTATCCACAATAACTCGCCTAGAAGTTCAGGTAAGATTAAAAAATAATAAATAAATCTCTGCAGTATAAATTTACCTCATGTCTGAAAACCGTTGCATATGATCCGGAGCTGAAATCTGTAATTGCAACCTCAGTGGTTTTGGATCTAACTGTCAGGTCATTTTCAAGTGACACAACAAACCTAACAAATGAAGAAAAAAGAAATGAAGCATCAACAAAAATTGTCAATTGCACATGCAAGACATTTACATGCATACATCATAGAAAATGATTATCATTATCACACCAATTGCAATAACTCGGGATTAGTATGATTGCCACCCTTCCATGTGTAGGGAATTATGAATTGCACACGGATATGTCGTCGTTCATGTGTATTTGTACTATGTTTGAATTTACAATAAAATGATTTGCTTCTTCTCCTCCAAAAATAAAATAAAATAAAGATTAGTATGATTACCTAGAAACTGCAGGGCAATAGTGGTGGCGAAGCATGTCCATCTCCCAAAGAGAGCTTCCTGTCCCAATCAGTTATTTCAGAATACTAGGCTCATAGACTTCAAAAAGAGTTCACAGTATTCAATATATTCATAAAACAAGAGCAATCTTTTTGCAATAACTTGCAACAATTTTTATTATTAAGAGGAGGTGATTACTCATGGCATTTGATTTTGCAGGATCGGTCTCTTCAATATTAAATGGGTCAACTCCTGGCCTCTTACTGGATGTGTCTTGGCTGGTACTGGACGTCGAATTCTCACAAATTCCATCTTCTCCTCTGTGAGCATCACCTTCAGTTTCATCGTCCACTTGCTGCACAAATACCAAGCGAGCATTGTCTCATGAAAAACCTATGGATAACTTCTCAATTATGAAAATGGTTGTGCAAAAATCTTTCATGAGGGCTAAATTGAGACCTAGAAGGGATTTGATTATAACTTGACAATATGCTCAACTACTGTAGACGAGTGCTCACCAAGTTAAACATAGTACAGCAAAGAAAATGTGAAGTAACAATCACTGAAATTGCAAGTGTTCAAATGCAGTGCTCAGGAAAACAGTAACCACACACACCATGCTCAGAAGACTAGTCTAATAAAATAGCCACTCCACATGGTAAATTTCAATAACAGGAGACGTACTATTAAATTGCCAATTCCGTTACCTGAATCTTGTTAAGAGATTCAAGTTCTAGTCAACAGAATAAACAGCTCATTCTATATAAACAAGAAAGAACACTGAGCATATCAGTGGTGTCATCTACTTCTATAAATTGGTGACAGCATCATTTGCATTATGCTAAACGTGTATATATCTGATAGAAATATAGAAACCTAGATGTTATAGTATTCAAAAAATCGATATTCATAATGGTTAGCAAGAAATAATAGGATATTTAACGATTGAGATAGGACAGTGAATAAACCATGGGAGGATACAAAATTTGCAGCAAGCTTCTGCATTTATGGGGCATCACTCGCACAGGGTCCATCATTGGCTGATTAGATGTTAGATTTGGGGGCATGCATGCATCAAATTTGAGGGGTTTATATGTTAAAAGTGTGTGCTTCAAACTAAGGTATACAGATGGCACCAATGGTATCCCAATGTAATAATATTGCCAACATTACAGGAAATAATATAATATTTAGCTTCGACTCAAAAAAGTGAAAACAAGGTTAGCAAGAAACAAGTCTGTTTGCTCGTATAGTATGGAAATTGTTATTTTACCAAATGAACCAGAAAATTAATTGAAGGATGTCTCCGCAGAAGGTTATGAATGAGCGCAATGATAATCAATCCTCCTGATGGCGAGACTACAAGTGCCAACCTGCTTAGTTTCTTAGTAAATGCAGCAGCCAAATATGCTGGAAGAAGTGGAGATTTTAGACAAGAATCCAGGAGCTGCAAAACATGAAAAATAAAAAATGTGATAATTAGGAGCACTAAATTGTCTCCAACATATTACTTTCCATGCTCTCAAGTATATTCGTTGCCATCAGTAAACAAGCTAAAAAAACTTGGTCAACTCATCATACACACTCACAAAATAGAGTGGGAAGGGAATTGTGAGTCAGAAGCCAGTTAATCCGAAATGTACTCTTTCTTAATGCACTAGGGCTTCTATCCCACATTACCAAGGGAAGAATTTCCATACCAAGAAAATTGTCTAATCTGTCAAAAAGAGAGTCTAGAAATAGAAAAAAAAAAAAAGTCAACGAGTGATATGCCATAGACTTAAGCTATTTAAGTTTCCCATGCTAACAAAAAGCTAGGAACTGTCTAGCAATCGTAGTAAAGCTATTTCAGTGAGCATTTGATGTTATGGTTAATACTCAATTCAACTTTGTAAAAAGTTAAATGGCAAGTCTAGACTACAAAACTCCATCACAAGTTTGGCAAGAGAGTTGGTAAAATTGTTAAGTGTTTAACCTTAAAAAAAATACTGAGTTTGAGACTTTTTTTTCAGAGGAAACAAAATATCTTAATTGAAATAAATAAAAGTATAGCGAGATCACAAGTAGTGACACATAAAATACTACATAACACGACCACATACATTCCCAATTAGGGCCTACCCCACATACATGAGTTATCCCACCCCAACAGCCATTATGAAATTGAAAACCTACTAGCTAATGGAGAGCGATCCACATGCTCCCTATAAGTTTAATCTCTTACCAAAGCTTCATCTCCAGTTTTACTATGTCATAGAAAGTTTTGTTGTTTTCCTCTAGGCAAATAGCCCAAGATGTTGCAAAAAAGGTTATTCTACATGCTCCCTTTTCTTCCGGTGATTGAGATTGAAGACGTGACGAGGTGGAAAGCTCTACTGTTTTACTCTAGGCAAATAGCCCAACATGTTGCAAAAAAGGTTAGCCTACATGGTGTCTTTTCTTCCAGTGATTGAAATTGAAGATGGGCCAAGAAGAGGACATCTTGAACATTTAGAGGAGGCCTACATCTATATCCGGAAAAGCAAAACCAGCCTTTCCACAACCTCTCATCTATTCTACACCCAAAAATATACTCTCCAGCAAATCTGCATCCTCCTAACAGAGTGTGCAAAAATGTGGAGAGATTCCCAATTTGGGAAAGTCTTTCAGAGTCCAGTATTAATTTCCCATGAGCTAAGGCCCATCCAAACACCTTAACCTTGGTTGGGACATATGCATCCCATATATGAGCATAAAAATAACCAAGAAGATTAGGAGGAGACAACTAGAGAAGAAAGCTAAGCTTTAATAGTGAAGGCTTTTGAAGGCTTAAGTTTCCATAGAAATCTATCCATAGATGAAAATAATCTAACAGTGTTTAACAAAGATAATAATGAATCTATTTCCACTATCTCAGGCTCAATGAGAACCACTATGAATGTGAAGGTTCCAAGAAACGGTAGAGGTAGATTATTGTTCAACAAAAATAAGGTGATAGGGTTATCATGTGAGGCCAAGAGGCAATTAAGGTTAGGGAAGCGATTAGGCAATATCAGACCATCCAACCACGCATCCTCCAAAATCTCAATAGTTCTCCATGCCCAACCTGGAGCTCCACATGTGGTGCTGCTCTCTACACTAACGGTGAAATGAACTTCCAAGGAGATTCATATGTTAGGCAGTGTATTCTAGCCACCACTTCCTGATAACTTCCCATGCCTACTTTCCATAACCCTCGCACACAAAGATTTCAAATTCACCAAAAACCAGCATATCCATTTACTATAGAGTGCTATATCTATCAATGCAATGTTCCCCATTGCAAGACCCTACTTTCCACTAGTTGTTGAATGATCTTCATTCTTGTTCTTACTTTCCACTTGACCAAATGCTTGCTCTTACCTCCATTTTTACTTCCCGAGAAAAAACAGCTAATTTCCTTCTCAATTTACATTGCCACTGAACTTGGTATTTTGAAAATGCACATGAAGTATAGCCGCGGAAAAATTGATCTTATTTAGGTTAGTCTCCTTCTTCAAATAAGAAAGCTCTCTTCCATCCATCTAGTCTCTTTAAAATTTTGGAAGTAACTGGCGTCCAATAATTCAAAGACAGAAAATTCCCTCCCAAAGAAAGACCCGAGTACTTTAAAAGTCGGTTTCCTATTGAACAACCAACCTCATCAGCAAGATTAATTTGATAAGAAAGTCTGCCACAATGATGAAGAGGAATGGTGACAAAGGATCTCTTTGCCTTAAACCCCTATTATTGAATTTGCCTCTTGGTCTCCCATTAATTACAACGGAGTCTGTTACTAGCAATAAGCATCCACATATCCACATTAGCCATGAAGGCCCAAAGCTTGTTGTGGAACATGCTCCAAGAAGCCCCACTCTACAAAATCATATGTCTTGGTGGAGTCCACCTTGAAAGCTCTACCCCTTCTCACATTTAGATCTACATTCCTCAACGACTTAATTTGCAATAAGCACAACATCTAAACTTTGTCTTCCCTCTACAAAAGCAAAACGATACATCTCATTGGTCTTTTGTAGCGATGCCCTTGATCTTGTTGCAAGCACCTTTGAGATAATTTTGTCGAGGCTCATAACTAAATTTATAGGTCAAATTTCTTTTAAGCTCCATGAGTTACTCTTCTTTGGAACGAGGCATATAGGGGTCTCATTTGTCTGAATGTTCACTAATCCATTTTGGTCTAAATGAATAACAAAGGTTGTTTTCTACTTAAAAAATAAATAAATAATAAAAAATAAAAAAGGCACTTCCAATGCTAATACTAAGTCAAGCTAACATGAGAAAAAAAAATTAAAAAAGGTTGTCAACGTGACCGACGACTTTCAAATGACCTTTTGGAATGTTGCTTTTATATATATATATATATATATATATATATATATATAGAGAGAGAGAGAGAGAGAGAGAGAGAGAGAGAGAGAGAAAGAGAGAGAGAGAGAGAGAGAGAGAGAGATTTATATACACAAACCAACCCTTTATAACTATACCATTAGAAAAAGAAAAGAAATTAAAATTTTAAAAAAAAATTAAGAAATTATCAAAAAGGGTACAATCTACAGAAGCATTAAAAACCTCTTTTTAACTTAATTTGTCTATCAAGATTATTTTTATGTCATGATGGATGTAAATCCTTCGACATCATCAGAGGAAAATTAGTCGAATTAATTAGATAATTTGAACAATCAAAGCGAAATTCTCCTGTAATTGTAAAATTACAAAATTTCATCAAAATCTTCAAAACAAATTGGTAAAATTCACCTAAAATTGAAATTTCTACAATTTTTGCAAAAAAAAAAAATTGCCTAAAAGTTGAAAAAAAGAGGCTTTTTTTGGGAAAGGACCTATATGATACATAGAGATTCTTCCGTATAATCGTAGAGATTGTAAAAAGATAAAAAATAAAAAATCTTTCTCTATAAATGAAAAAGATTGAAAGCAAGATATGTGCAACTGATGAGTGGCTATCAAAGAATAAGAAGAACGAGTTGTAACCTGAAGGAGAGACAATAAAGAAAAGAAAGAGAAAAATAAGCTAAGAACCTAAAAATGGAGGTGTTGAGAGAAAAAAAAAAGAAATGAGAGTCGTCTATTGTATTCCATAGAGAAGATCGAATATAATTTATGTTACAGCAATTAGCGAGTCAATATTCAATCAAGCTAGAGTTTATGTTTACACGACCACTAGGGATTGACAATGACTTTTTCTTTTCTTTTTTTTTTTTTAATAACAATTTTAAGTTAGCATGTGCAATGTATCTTAAACATTATGAATGCTAAAACATATGTTCAAAACTATTATATGTATACTTTTATATGTAGAATGTATTTATTTTTGTTTGTTTTCATCATTTTTAAGAAAAATTGTACATATTTTAGCATTTACATAATATCTTTTTGAACTTTTCTAAGTTGGCAACTTTTTTACAAAAATTATTTTGAATTTTTCAAACTCTTCAAAATAATTCTAATTTTTAAAAGTCCAAGTTTGGAGCGAAGTCCACTTTCATTCCTTGCTTCACATTGAAAATATAGGTCTTTTTCTACAATGCAATCAACATTTTCATCGAAGATGCTCTAAATGCAATCAACTACACTTTGTAGGAGGGAGAACCTACATGTCCTCACAAACCTACGTAAAAAATTCAAAGGCTGATAGTTCAAGTTGATGCCCAAACGTGACACAGCCAACCTATGAACGCGACTAAATTCTATTATATGGGATGAAGAAACTCATTAAGGAGCAGCATAGTCTTCTTTCAGACCTATTTCTTCTAGAAAAGTAAATAATGACATAGATCACACCAAAAAATTGGTCAAAGAATGGAACACTTTAGAAAATTGACCTGAAAAAATTTTGCCCGATATTTTGCTGCAAAAACAGATGGAAGTAACAGTGCATAAAGCTTCTCATAGAAGTTGGGATATTCCAGACCATGTTGTGTAATAAGAACATAAAGGCTGCTGAGAGCAATAACACTAACAACGCCCCCAATATCATAAGATCTTGTCAAAAAGTCACTGCAAAAGATAGAATAACAAATCAGGCTTCACAGCATCTGAATAAAATTCACAGAAAGAAATGAAATTTCAACATGAGTATTTACCATAACATCATGGGATTTGATAGATAAGGTATAACCTTCTGGTCGAGATTGACAAGAACCTGATAATAAGAAAAGATAGGTAAGAACTCTCAATAAGCATTCAAGATTTATAACTATAGCTGCAACAGGCAATGTTTTCAAAGCATGAAGGTGAAATCTAGGCAATTTACACTGCCTAGGTTAGGTGTAGCCTAAACATGATCAAGGCAATAATAATAAAAAAAAAAATTATGTCCCTAGATAGTTAATTATTTATTTATAGATCCCTAAACAGTTGATAAACAATTATATATAATTAATTGTATTCCATAGTAAATGTTAAAAATTCATAAAATAATAAAAAAACACTCAGTATTAATTAAAATCGTGTCCACAAAGCATTAATTCATACTGCAATACACATTATATAAAAGGTTCAAAATACAGCACACAAGTATCTATTTTTGGTGGGTTAGTCGTGGTTGGTGAAAATTTTGCCAGCATTTCCTAGTTGGAGCAAATGGAAGGCATATGGCTCTAAGAAGAGAAAGGCTTGAAGGTGTACTACAGAAAGGGAGTTTTCTGTTTTTAAGGCTTTTTTAAAAATTATAAAAACCCCTAAACTTGTTCCATATTTTCATAAACCCCCACTATCTGCCTAGCTCAGCATCTGGGCATTTTCTCCCTAAAATGCTTAGGCATTGCCAAGGCTACCGGCTAGCTAACGCCTTGAAAACACTGCTAGAGAGTTCATATCTACTTTGTAAAATTGCAATCAAGCATGCATTGGTCACTATTTGAGAATTACATCCAAACAAGGGAGAGAATGACCTTAAATGATGTAAAAAAAACTACTATTTTAATAAACCACCCCCAAGAGTAATTTAAATAGCAATAATTCAGCATTGCAAGGGTGTATATATTTCTAGGTGTGACAAGAAAGAATCAGAAATTATAAAGTTGGCAGGGGGCAGCGCATTTTAAGGCGACAATGATGAGCAAAACCCATTGGCACAACCAACCAAAAGTTATCCTTTCAACTAGCAAAAAAAAAGCGCATTTCTGATAGTTGTAGCACAGAGCACCACTAAACCCACTTTTAAATCATTAGATCCCAGTGAAAGTTGCACAAAACCAAAATTGAACATCACCCATAAATTTTAAAGTTTTGAGGTTTTCTAAGTTAAAAAAATAAAAATAAAAATAAAAATAAAAATAAAAAACTAAAATAATAAATAACAAAAGGAAAATCATCTAGATAGAGAAAGTTACAAGCCATAGATCAAGAAAGAAAGTATAACAAACCTCCTTGTACAAATCAAAAGGTAGAGGCAACCTCAGAAATGATAACCATGCCTTGGTGAACTTCAATCTCATCTTTTTGGAAATTTTGGAAGTCAACAAGGCCTGAATAAGATGTGATGCAGTAATACAAAGAGATACAACAAGACAATCTATTCAATTTAAAGCCAAAAGTTTCTGATACATTAAAGAAATAAGAATTAATCTAAAACCTGAACAATGTGTGACACATAAACAACTAAAAGTAACAATTTTAAAAAGACCACGAAGATGTTAGCAAATATTTATATGTTCCCAAAATTACATTCAATGAACTTACAGTGCTGTCATGTTTCTTCAGCTTGTCTTCCCCATTCTTTACATTTGGAACCTCATTCGACTCTCTCTCATCAATTTCTTTGGCTGAAAATCCTAACCCATAAATTCCAAATGATAACAAAGTTACTCATTCCATCCAACAGAAAGATTCTGAAGACTACAATATCAAATTAGGAGCACGGCACCCAAGATAACCAAATTCTTCAAAGGAAATTTCAGGTCAATGGTCTATGATCTTATCTTATTTTACAACTAAGCATGGTTTAATTCACAATAACAGCTGATGGCTCAAGCAAACGTGAACATCTTATACATATGATTGCAGGAGCAAAACCTAGCTTCTTACCTAATTCTATTGACGGATAGCATTGCATAAAATGCACGTGAAGTCTTTGAAACATGAACGGAGGTCATAGATCATTATGCTATTATTTATCTCACCAAGACTCATTATAAGGTTGGTCCTACATTACATGTGGTATTGACCTTCGACATTACCACATGAAGTAGCAGCCTATATAATAATGATGTAACACTAAATATTCCCTATTTTTCAAGGTAGGCGCCAAGGCATCTTGAGAGGAAAATGTCTAGGCAGCTAGCCAGGCAATAGGGGATTATGTAAATATATAAAAAGTTTAGGGGGGTTTTTCTAATTAAAAAAAATTAAGCAAAAGCCCCCTTTCAATCGTTTATTTTCAAACCCCTTTCACTCCTTAACTTCTATATTCCATTAGCTTCAACCAAGAAAAATTATTTGAAATCTTCAGCAAACCTTGACATTTGCTTCCTACTTTTTTTTTAGGACACACAGGAAAGCTTCCAATTTCATTAAATCTCTCGAATAGCGTATATTGTGGCATGAATTAGTATTTCATGGACATGAAAATAACTAATACGAAGTGTTTTTTAGCATTTATGAAAATTTAACATTTATTATAGAAAACAATGATATATAATTTTGTATAAGAATTTTCCATGGACAATGAAAATATTTATCGCCTAGCTACATCTCACCTACACAAGGCAAATCATTTAGAGATAACCTTGATGCCTTGAAAACACTGGATCTCATATGACTTCTAACAGTGCATCAAGTTACCAACATGATGAGCCAAAACCATTAAGAGTCAAAAACAACCAAAAGCACATGAAGGACAACTTCAAAACTGATCCAAATAAAACTCAATAGCTCTTACGAAAACAAGAGGAAAATGCTCACCTGACTCACTCCACGTCTCATAATTAGATTTTCCTTCTTGGATCTCTAAAGGAGGGACATGTGATAACATATAATGTATCTTGCGAATGACAAGCTCTGAATTGCTTCAAAATAATTTTAAACTCAGTTATCCCACATAGTAAATCTTGTGATAATAAATATTTCAGATTACTGCAAAAGAAGAAGTCAGAATCATGGGAAAAAAGAAACTAAACAAAAGTAAATCTGCTTCAGAGCTAAGACTAGGTCGGCAAAGGTAGATTGATAAAAAGCTATGGTCAATAATCATTCATGCTTACAGTAAGAACTATTCCAACTTCCAACAGTATCAAGCATAGTCATTCAACATTTCGAATAACTAAGCTTTCTTTTGCATTACTGCATAATTGGTTTTTCTTACAAGCAAGACCATCCAGAACACTAATTGTGAGGAATAATAAAGAACATTAAGAGAACCAAGCAGTTCATACAATACTAACCTTGATCCGGAAATATGTTCACCATCATTATGAGCGCTCCTTTTTTTATTGTCTAATGACATACAGAAGGAAAGTAAACAGACAAACAAATTATTAGGTGCTAAACTGAATGATATGAGACATTGACTTGCAAAGGAATAAATTAATGGTACTAAACAGAGAACACTGAATGGAACAAAATCCTCAGAGAAACAATACCAGCAATATTATTTGTCGTCTCCAAGTTCCTAGAAAATCTTTCCACACTAATGTATGTAAAAAAGCTGCGTGAAATAACAAATCCTTGCAAATTAAAATTTAAAAAAAAAATCAAACAAGAATTTTAAAGGTTTAAGCATACAGCTTCAGGTGTGCCTAGTAGTTTAACAATTGAAAAGTTTTAAGGCATGTGACTCTCAGAATAACAGTAAGCCTAAGTGAAAAGAACACAAGGTGTCTGAAAGGGTAAATATAACATCTAATAGAATAAAATCACAAAAATATAAATCAAAAGTCATTTTTTTCTAATTAAACAAATGAATTGAAATCTAGAACATAAATATGATTCAAGGAAAAGTGTTATTAGCAGCACGACTGACTGATGACGACTCAGCATCTGGCAGAGTAAGAGCAATATCTCAAATGACAAATAAAAAATTTCAGCAAAGTAACTACTGTACATTGAAGCTAGAGCATAACTTTGTCTCCTAAAACAATGGTATCTCGCTAAAGTGCTTAAAGTTCATGATATTTGTCTCCTATGAGAAACAATACATTTCTCGTTACGTTAGCACTTCAAACCACAAGAATAATTGGACAAAATTGGTTGTACTCACTCACAAAAAAAAAAAGAAATGCATTAAAAAACAAAGAAGAATCAGGTTCCCAATTTATAGGCTATTCAAGGTTGATCATTACACTATTTATTGCAACATTGGACGCATCTTGTGGCCTCCAAATATGATATGGCAATGTTGATCAATGCATCTCATAACACACCATTGGATCGCGCTATTTAGATTTAATCACGATCTAACAAACTTCAATAATGATGCTTTGATCTCACGTTGTTAGATCGTATTTATCCAATTAGGTATCATCTGATGTTCCTAATCAACGCACTCGTATCATCTATCATTGGATCACAATCCCTTGAAGCTGGACTCTTGCCTCAACCACTAGCTCATGCAATCTGCACATCTTACATCCAGTCTTCCACAAATGATCTCAACCATTTGCTTTACCTCAATTTTCAAAGATTCAAAGCTTCTCATTCCTCATGAAGATGCGCACATGCAAAGTGCAAAGTGTTATGCGTCATACACCCCAAGTTGCCCAATCTTTGGCCCTCTCACACGCACATATGTCTTAACCACATGCCTTACGCCACACATGCACATATTGCCAGCCGTGTGTCACGTGCATATTCATGTTCAATCATGTAAAGCATCGTCTCTTGGCCTTCTTGCGTGTCTGCAAGTAAATTCAAATACAATTCTCTAACTACACTTATAATCTAGAATTTGACCTTCTCAATTTCCCATATGTGACTAAACATTTCGTTTCCCAAAAGTTTTCAAACTCAGTAATTTATACATAAGCACTCAACTTTATAATCATATATTAATTTTTATAGCTAAATAATTATACAATATTAATATCGACATGCCAATGATTAAGAACTCACTTGGTCTCACCCATAAATAGTTGTTAGACCCACAGAAATATTTAGCTCAAAATAGCCATTAATCACTCGAATATGTCATTTTCCCAACAATTATAACCCATAGTCTTTTATTGATCTGATTCATCATAATGCTGCAAGATCAAATATGTTATAAAGGTGATATCTCAAACCAAGGATTTTTTTTTTTTTAATTTATCAATCAACAGATGATCAACTCTGTTTTAACTTCCGGTTTCCTAGAAATCATCCAAAATGTCATGCACCAATTTATATATATAATTATTAAGAACTTTTCACATGATAAAGTTACTAATAACTTTTCACATGAATCATTGTAAGGTGTCTAAATGTTTTTTGAATGCGTTCAGGTTTTGGTTTCATTTTTCAATCTGTACTCTCAATCCTAAGTCCTAACCAAATTGGACAAAGTTGAATTGCACCATCATGATAAAGTTACTAAGAACTTTTCACATCAATCATGTTATTAAGAATGTGATATAATTTTTAAATTTACCGTCACTTCAAATAAATTCATTCAAAATGAAAGAATTCAGAATGAATCAAATCTCCCCAAGTAAGATTCGAACTTTTCAACATTTTACTGCACCATATTTCAAAAGGGAAATCAAATAGAATTTAAACATCACATTAGAAAAATTATGCAAACTGGATGAATATGTTAGTGAAGAACTATGTGGCATGCACGTCTATAAAAGCATCGAGAAGGGTACAACAGATATTTGAAACTGTCATTATGAGGTAATTAAGCATACTAAACATATGTCAATGGATATATTAGAGGCAAGCATGTCTACCATAACAACAGGTAACAGCAACAGATTGTCATGATAAAGAATTATTATGAGTACAAAACATTTACATGAGTGAAAAAGTTTTTGGACAAGAAAGCCAAATAAGAAATCAACAAGAACATCTCATAAAATAAGAGGAATAAATAAAAGGCATACCGAACATCCACATAAAAGAAGAACTTTGAGGTGAGCAACTCCAGCGAAATATCAATGCCCAGTGTTGAGTGAATCTGCAATTTTAGTTAAGTGATCAAGTAGGAAACCAAATATGTGCAGACTGATATCCTCAGGCACGAAACCTAAGCACAAATAGCACTTAAATATGCAAACAATTGAGTGCCATAAACATGATGGCTTAAAAGTTCTTGATTCGACTTGAGATATGGAAGAACATGCAAATCATAGCTTCCAAATTAAAATAAAAAAATAAAAAAAAATTGAAAGAAAGGCCGAAGAAACTAAATAGCTATGCATAGAAAAACGAAAGTCACAAAATTTAGCCAGTGTACACTCTGCTAAACCAAATACATTGAAAAAACTAAATGAAAAAGAAAAACACGACAGCAATACAATTTAGAAGCAGTCATGCGGTGCAACTTACAATGGAGTGAAGAAACCTGTTGTACAAAGAAGACTGAAACTTCCCGCCATTTCCCAATTTCACGAACTCCATTATCGCGTCCAGCGCTACATCCTACCGAAGAGTCTCACAATCATAGAGAATGAATTAAACCAAAAAACAAACAGAAAAAAAAGGCGAAAAGCAAAACACAGACAACGAATTGGCAAGAACTCTCACCCTTAGGGCTTCTTCCGATTGTGCAGAAACTGTAACCGAAACGAGAGATTTGAAAAACTCGTCGAACTTTGATCTAAGCCATTTTCTGTACACTAATTCGGGATCCTTAATCGATTCTCCGTCCTCGAATCCATCCGCTAGACTTGATTTAGACGACCATGAAGGCAATTCGGGGAAAACGGGAATGAAGAAGGATTGGAGAGTGACGATGGATTCGAGAGCGTGTTGAGAAGGTGAAGAAGGCGAAACGAAGTTGAGGATGATTGGAAGGTTGTTGATGTAAGCTCTAGAAGAAAGAAGCTGGTGTCCTAGGTTTTTTAGGTCTTTTAGACTGTACGTAGATTTCTTTTTCTGCAATTCCTCCAGAACGGACGCCATTGGAGAGACGACGAAGCTCGGTTACAGCCGCTTGAGGAACACGAGAGTACAGGAGGCGCCGTTACCCGTTGAACTCTGCTTCGTGGCCTAGGGTACGAGCAATGAGTACACACGAAAGAGTGGACGAGCGCTGTAGGCTCGCAAGGATTGAATCGAGCCAGCACGTGCTATTTCTCACTCAAGAATTAGTATCCAAAGTAAAATAGAAAAGATGAAAGTGTTCTAGATACAGTCAATGTATCCACTTATGTATATATATATATATATATATATATATATTTATATTTTATTGATGTTAGTATATAATTTTGGTTGAATAATGTATTTAAATAAATATTATATGAAAGATATTCTATTTATTGAATAGGTAAATTGAATAAGGGCATTCCTAATGTTTATATTCATTTTAAGTTTAATATAACATCCACATCATCAATCTATCATTCGCATCATCAACTTATTAAATTCTCATTCATTAAACCCTTACTCACAATGCTAACAATTTATTAAACTGTACTATATGGGTCCTACACTCACATCAATTCATTAAATATACTCATTACAATATTTCATTTATAAAATATATATCATATATATATATATATATATATATATATATATATATTATTTACATTTAAATTAAAAATATATTCAATTATTTGAATTTACAAAAAATTTATTTTTTATAATTATTTATTTAAAAATTAATTTTTAAATTAATTATTTATAATATTAATTTTTAAATATTATAATAATTATTTTACAATATTTTATTCATAAATTTCTTTTAAAATAATTATTATTCATGCAAAAATAAAAAATAAAAATAATTATTTAATATAAAATTAATATTTTTCTATTTATTTATTAAAAAATCATTTGAGTACGCAAATTATTAAAAATAAACATTTTCAAATATTAGTAATCGATATTTTTCATAGTTATTTAAAAAATATTTTTTAGATTTTTTTAAAATTATATATATAATTTAACTTAAAATAATTCAAATTTTATTTTAACTTAAAATAATTTTTTAATTTTTATTTTATAAAAATAAATATATTTAAATTTTATTTAAATTATTAATTTTAATTATTTAAAACAGTTAAAAACTTTTATTTATAAAATTTGATCAACAAAAAAATTAATAAAAAAAAATTAATAAAAAAAATTAATAATGATGCCAGTTTTTAGAAAAATTAATAAAAAAAAATATTATTAAGTTCTCGGTTTGAACCGAGCGCTCAATAATTTTGGGTTGACGCCAGACGCCCAGCAATGGGTGTCTGACATCTGCTAGATTATTGAGCGCCTGCTAAGCGCTCAATAATCCAACATTGCTAATGCCCTAAGCATTTTAATGCATAAATGATGTAATTATTCCTTTTTATCTTTCATATATGATGTAATGATTAAATCATATAGGCATTTTAATACATATATGATGTAATTATTCCATTTTATCCTTCCTATTTGCCAGCTTGGGACCGATTTTGAGAAGTATTGATGCAAAATTTGATCAACAAAAAAATGATGAAAGATTAACAGCCCAAATCGGGAAGTAACACCAAATTGAGGAAAAAATTTAAAAAACAAAAGAAAAAACATTTGTATAATGTCAAAAAACTTAGTATATTGGAGAATAGTAAAGATCAAGAGTATTCCATCCCTTTTGGTTTACAAATTTAAGGATATTCATACTGAAGATCATGACTCAGTTTCTTACTCTTACTATGACACATACGAATGCTTTAGTTTTTGTCCTTGGTTATTTTTTCTCCAATCTGCATAGCCATGTGAACAATCTCATCTCGTGTCAAACAATTCAATGGTAAAAACCTTCTTTAGACCTCCAATTTCAAGCTACAATAGTATCTCATTATCTTCATTCCTTCACTCCTAAGCATTTGTTTGTGAGAAAGGCCTAAGTACCTAGCTTTTTCCCACAAGTAAATATGGAGATAATTTTCAACATCCATCGGATTAACATACATCTTATCAAAGCACATTCGAAACATATCATCGACAATGATGTATCTGCACTTCTTTGTGGGTCCATCTACAATAATAAATGTTAATGATGATTCATGAATTGTTCAAGTTATGTGCTAACATGACTCTAAGGGCATATTTCTAAGCTCTTGACTTATTCAAGTGATAAATCAATTTATTCTTGTAAGTTTTGTTTGAGGATTTTCTAGATCCTTTCATGTTTCTACGTACATGATTTGGGTTCAATGATCATGATAATCATAATATATACAGTCAATAAATTAAAACACAATATGTAAATACAAAAAATTATACAAACAATTATACAAAATTATGTTAGCATGTCAAAACTCCTAAGGTTCCATCTATATCTTCAAATTTGAACATCCCCAAAACATTGATGCCTGATAACATATGCTTCCACTTAAAAATCTCACTATAGCCATTAATTACACAAATGTCTTGATGACCAAGGCCTCCCATGGCCTACTATACTCAACTATCTCATACCAGCAAAGCATAGGGTAGCAAAATCTTCCAAAGTCATTGATCATTCATCAAACATGGCCCGTTAATCTCTAATTCAAGGATTCATTTAGATCCATAAATTCCTACGTGTCCAACACCACCTAGAAACCAAAGAAACAAGATCTTCTTGATCCCGTGTCATGACCATACAAATGTTTTATTTCACACATTTCTAATCACTAACATATATCCTAAAAGCTTTTAAATTCATTTTATCCATTGTACCACTTTGGCAACACCCGTCTCTTTCTAAGGTCTTCTCTTAGACCTAAGGACTTGATACTTAGCTAAAAGCTTAATCCATCGAACCCACAACCTACTATTTAAATCTTAAAGACTATACCCTTAAACCTACAGCCTAAGCTTAACAATTCTAACCTAGATGTACTATGTTGGGACCCCTTCTCTAAGCCAAAGGCGGCTCAACTGACACAGTGGCTCGACGAACTCACTCACCGCGTCAAGTTCGCCCAACCACTATTGAAACACTTAAAAGCAAAAGTTAGCAACATACGAAAGAGAAAATATTTCATTACATATATGTCTTGTCCAAAATACAAAATTGACCATTTACACATGTACAAGGAATAACTAACCTCTAAATCAAAGACCAAAAAGAAAGGGGACAGGAGTCGTTAGGGAATCAGGCGGTCACCACGCATTTTCCTTTATCAGCCACCGAAGAACCTAAAATAGTGTTAGAGTAGTGAGCATAAAATCAACGTGGCGTAGTGAGTAGAAAGTCTAGTGTGTCAACCATAACCAGTACTCCAAAACAATGCATGCATGCATGAGCAACAGAAATAATGTAAAATTTGAATGCATGGCATAATACAAAATAGTTAAAAATGATGCAACCATTATAAAAATATTTCAAATCCATGCCAGTAAAAAAACGTATCTAGGCTAGGGTTAACTCAACAAACCCAACCTATGGTCATCGCTCGAGCGGGTCCTGAGTCAGACATACTGGCCACTCGAGTGGGTCGTAAGCTAGGCATATTCTGTGAATACCCTAACCCCGCTCTCGGTCCTCGAGTCCCATGACTCAAGCGGGTTTGGTGGCTAGGCGCACTGATCATATGTCCTAACCTCTGGCGCTCGGGCCTCAAGTCTAATCTCAATCACATCAAGTACCCTGACCCCGACGCTTGACCCTCGAGCCTATGGTCTCACTACCAGTGTACATCTACACATCTCAAAATCAACCAAATGTATCTAAATCTCATGAAACCATTAAAACCATGTCATTTCACACAAGTTTTATGCAAAGAATACAAGTCACAGAAAACACTTGAATCAAACTACTCACTTCGGGTCCTGCGCACCGATGTCCCATCAACAACTAGCCCAGTCCCGTAGTGCTCACTCGAATCTGCATCAATTAAACTCAATCTCAGTTCTATCCATACAGTGGCCTAATTTCTAATCTCATTTTCCCTGCTCAGTTCCGATCGACCCAATTGTCTCAGTTAATGTTCGGTCAATCGATCAAACTTGGTCAACTTTGGTCAATGTGGTCAACCTAGTCACTCTTGGTCAATTTGTGCCCAAATTGGGTCAAAATAGGTCAATTGGTTCAAAATTGGGTCATTTGGGTCAAAATCCCCAAATTCCAACACTTAATCAAATTTTGAGTTCTTTGCTCTCTTGCGCAGCGAACTTGCCAATTTTTTTGCGATCAATTTGTAAGTCGGATTTACGCAAAACTTTTTAAATTTCATTTAGACTGCCTAAAGATTTACTAAAATTTTAAATTCTGATTTTTGGACACTATTTAATAAGGTTTCTAGGTGTATTAACAGAGACTGTGAAAATCCCGTATACCCTGTGACAGGTAGTTAAAAGGTGCCTCAATTGACCCTCCTATTGAATTCAGATTTAGCTGAAATTTTGTACACACTATTCTAACATATCCAGAGACCTCTCCACTAAATGTCAGCTCAATCTACCCACATTTGGTCAGTCAACTAGCCTCTTACTTTTCTATCCAGTCACATGAATTTTTCTGGGTTCATAATTTCTATAATCTTTCTAGTGTTCATTCCCCCATTAAACCACAAATCTATGGGCCATTTCTTGTGTCTATTGCTAGCATGTAGGTCATATAACATTCATTCATTAAGGATATTTCGAATCAGTAAACATATAACACTAAAATCATGCCCAACATTTCGTCAACTCCTCAACTGTATTTTAAAAGAACTCAAGAAATTTTTCGAAGTCATATCACTCTAACTAACATGACATATTTGTAAGTGTAGTAAATCATATTCACATAAGCATATGATTAGATCTTTATACCTCTCTGTAGCCTCTACTATAACGTTTAAAACGCCTCTGGTTTCAGTCCAAATGAATGTCTATAGGTGTTCCAATCACAGCCTCAAATCTGGTCCTAACGCCTGATTTCTGTTGGCACTATCGTAATAGTGAATCAAAACAGTCAGCGCCAGTGACTTATAAAATGTATTTAAAGTTCTGGTATCTAGTTTCCACCACTTGGACATTGAAATACACGTAATAAGGGATAAAATAAAGGGTCTTACCTCAACGATGAACCTGAAATGGTTCAGGTGTGAGCCCCTAAAAGTTGCTCGAATACAAAATCTGTCACACTGCTGTAACAGTTAACAGATAATCAACTTTAACAGCTTGAAAAATATGTGTAAGGTTTCATTTTTCATTTTCTAATCAGTTGGAGGTTGAAGTACACATGAAAAGAAAGAAAATGAATGGTCTTAACCCCAAAATAGACCTCGGATGGGTCTTGAACCTGCTGCTTGAAAATCAGATCAGCTCATGGTTTCAGTTTCTGGGCTTGAAACGTGGCGAACAACACCTTTTCTTGGCTGTTTTCATCTCAAATGGTTGTGTACTCTGGCAAGGAGCTTGGGGGTTCTTTGAAAGGGTTACAAGAGCTTCGAAATGAGCCAAATTTTAATGAAATTGGTTAAGAAACGAAGTAGATATAGGCTTTGGAAGATGGGAGAAGAAGCCAGAAATCTGAATTTTCAGCTCAAGTGTAGTTTTTGTTGCATGGAGGGGGTGCTTTCAGACAAAATAATACGTGGCCATCCACGTGGCCCTCAAGTTTCCATGCAAAATGCCTAGTTGGCACTACCCATTGGCCACATCAGGAGGTATGAGCTGATGGCTTAAACCAAGAGTTTCAAAACCATGAGCAGTCATAGTTTCTTGCTAGAAATTGCCCAAAAATCTACAAAAATTTAGGCAAAAATCGCACCAAGGGGTGGGGTGCCTGTTTGGGGCGCGTGGGCTGGCCTGCGCACCAGGCCCGAGCACTAGGCGTCCGGGCCGCTTGTTCGGCCCGAATCCCACACGGGCTTCTAGCTCATGCGGGCTGGGCTTTTCGGCTGCAGGGGCCTGGGCCAGCCCAGGCCTAGGCCTTGCGCCTGGGTCTGCCCAGGCCCCCTTGTCCTTTTATTTTTATTTTTATTTTTATTTTTTTT
>JAJIYU010003484.1:0-26843 GCA_030144865.1 Tinospora cordifolia
AGAAACAAAGTGAGGCCAAATGATGTTAATTCATGTGTGATATAGAGTTCTATGTCATTGTCCAATCCTTAGTACCTTTTACTCCAAGAGTTTGTCTTGTATTCGAATCACGGGGCTCTTGAGTATATTGATTTGCTAGTGAAATTGAGATGAAGACATGCCAAATGGATTTTCTTCCTCTTGAGTTGAAGACATGCCAAATGAAATCACGAGGCTCTTGAGTATACTGGTTTTTCATAAATGTGGCAGTGTTGCTAACAAGCCTACTGATATCTTGGGTGGTATTGTTGGTGTCTCACAGTCTTAGCATTAGTGTTGTTGGTTTCCATATGCTTAAGGATGAGTAGTCTAGTTGTTATGATTTTGTCTCCTCTAACATGATCTTTTTTATGGGAACTGTTTATCCCATGTTGATTTCTTTATTTGTGATGATTATCTTTTTTGATGCTCTTGCTTTTGTATTCCATGTGTTTCTCTTCGTGACTTTTTAGTTTGGGGGTTATAAGCAGGTAGCCTTGCTAGACATTTTGGTAAAGATAAGACCATAGAGGATGAATTTTGTTGGTCTTTTGTTTGGAAGCATGCTGCTTGGGTCATTGTTGTTATAATGAAAAGTCAAATGATAGGGAGGTAAGCCTCCATAAGGTGAGGTGGACCCTAAGCAGACCATAAAATATTTATTTAGAGGTTTTTGATGAATTATTTATTTATTCATTGACTCTCTCTCTCTCTCTCTCTCTCTCTCTCTCTCTCTCTATATATATATATATATATATATATATATATATATGTATGTATGTATGTATGTATGTATGATGTATGTGCTTATGTATAATAATTTAAAATCAAATAAATAATTGTATGAACAAATATATGTAGTTATTCATAATTATACATTAAACGAATATTCACATACATTTTTTTTTTTGAACACAAACATAGGGATGTTATATTAATATAGAAGCTTGTATGGGGGATGAGCTACCCACCATGCATTACATACCATACAAGATGTTGTGCCAATTGGTAGCTCAATCAGTAAAATTATAGCCCATTGATTATCTAGAGGCCAAGACCCATGTGGCAAACATAAAGACATATATCTCCCATACTTTATCTATTCTAGCTAGATAGTTTTTGAGCTGCCTTTTGTTACGCTCCCTCAAACACCTCCATCTCCTGCGCACACTCTCTATCTCTCTTCCTTGGCATCTAGGCGGTGACCAAGGTGCTATAGGAGGTGTTCGTAATTTTTTTTTTTTTTCAATGGCTTAATTTTTCTTTTTATTTTAAGCTCTAAATTAATAAACTTTTAATAGGATATTATTTATTTTAATATATTATCTACTTTACACACATACATACACATATTTATATATAGTTATTCATTGGAATGATGGACTAATGAATAAATAAAGATTTTTTAGAGACCTCTAAATGATGATTTTATGGTTCGCCTTAGATTTGTGACCTGTTTAGACCTTGCCTATACTTTGCCTTCCCTTATAAAGACTTACTGCCTAGGTTTGTCTTTTTGCCTTATCAACATTGCCCATTTACTTGACAATACAACAAAAACTTCACATCTTTTGAGATATGTGCCACCTTTTCAGCTGCATGATCACACAAACAACACCATGAGGGGAATACATCTTATAATGGATTCTTTTTTGCAAATTATCGACAATATTCAATTTTCCTACACAAATCAACCAGCCCAACAATTTTGCCTTGGCAGGTAGTAGGTACTCTAGCCTTCCATATAAACGATGAGGTCAGGAGGATTTAAGCGTTTTGTTGTGATATTGAGTAATTGAAGAAGGATTTAGAGGTAAATTTTCCTTAGGAATTCAACTCCACACTTGTTTGTCTTCTTGATTAAGTAAATTGACTTGATCCAATATCTGCATTTGTATCTGAACCTCTTGCATGACATTCTTAGTTAGGTCGTGCAGAAAACTTAAATTCTAGCTTACTCCATAATTTGTGTTTTGGTTGGTGCTAACTACGAATGTAGTGGTTGGGGTGGGGCATTACGAACTGTCAAGAACCTATACAAACTAGGAAGTTGCATCTTAAAGGATGATATTTCATGCCACTCATCTTCCTTTTTTTTGAATAGAAACTAGTATATTAAAATTAGATACATGCAAGCCGGATGACATATCCAGCCCCAAAAGAGTATCATATTCCTAATTTAGTGTTGACGATCCATGTAGCAAACAAAATCTTGGATCTTTCCTAGAGCATCCTCTCCTACTTTCGTTTCTCCAAGAAAAATCTAGTGTTCCTTTCTTCCCATGTAGAGTACCATATAGCGGCCAGCGCAACCTTCCAGTATGGCTTGATTTTGGAAGATATACCTCTTTCCGGAATGTGAAGCATGACATTAGTAGCAGGGGGAATGAAGCTGCCATTGATTTGCATCCACTGTCTCTAGAGGGATTGCACCATGTCACATTCTACTAGCAGATGATGGGTTGTCTCTCTGCTGTTCTTGCACATAAGACACTTGGATGGATTTAGGTTATGGTGAGGGAGTCTTTTCTGCATAGTCTTTGCAGTTGGTAACCTATTTAGGCTAATAATCCACATTAGAATCTTGGCTTTCATTGGGGCCTTAGTTTCACAAATGAATTCCACAGGTATGGCTAAATGTCCACTTGACTGAATTGATAATTTAGCCATAAAGGACTACACTGTAAACTTTTTGCTAGGATCCTCATTCCGTGTGGGCCTATCTTCTTCACTGGTGTCGCTCAAATGGAATATGTGAAGAGTGTTTAGCAACTCTCCTAGTTCATCCACATGATCATCGCTAATGTTGCTGGATATATGCAAGTTCCATCCCCCTTGAGTCCTCCCATCCACCATGTCGCTGCTTCTAAACTCTAAAATTGTGGCATCTTTTTTCTGGGATAATCTGTAAATATTTGGGAAACTGTCTTGAAGATTGTCTTTGCCACACTAAATATCTTTCCATAACTTTACTTGATCTTCTTTCCCAATTTTCCAGGTTATGTAAGGTCTGAATTTACCATACAAGCTAAAAATATCTTTCTAAGGGGACCAATGACTGCTTCTTCTATTTAACCCAACTTCTCTCCCAAAGGCTTCAGTCCCATAAATGCTGCGCACTATTCGAGCCCACATAGCCTCCGGGTTGTCTTTCATTCACTACTGCCACTTTCCTCTTAGTGTCATGTTGTGTCTGATCATGCTTCGTACTCCTACCCCACCTTTTCTTATCTCTTTGCTGACTTGCTCCCACCTTACCATAATTTGCCCTTTCTCTAAATCCTTATGCTTCCATAGGAAGTTTCTCATCAGCTTATCAATATTGGAAGAAACTGTTCTTGGCATGCGAAAAACTGAAAGAAAATAAGTTGGCAAAGCTTGCAGAATAGTCCTAAGAATAAGCCGTCTAACGCCCCGGGATTAGTAACTTCTCTTCCATCCCATTATTCGTTGTTTAATATATATATATATATATATATATATATATATATATATATATATTGGAAAGAAACTAGAGATTATATATGTATAAAAGATGGATGAAAGGTCCAAGGCGCCAAAGCACTTACAAAAGAGATTGCAAAATAGATGCCTACCTCATCATCCAATCCCCAAAAGAGCATCCACATCCCAATTAAGAGCAAGAAATCCGCAAAGCAAAAAGATAATTGGACCTATTTACAATACTGTTTATATCTACCGATTGTCCCCTAAAAATACAATTGTTTCTAGATTCCCAAATAGTCGACTAAATGGCAAAATAGATGAGAAGCCAGTATCACCGCAACCTATGAGGAGTCTCTGCCATTCTAGAAAGGATGACTGAGTTCTCCTGCAGTCTAGGCAGGACTGGCAGGAGATAGCGCCACACTTTCCATACATATCTCAACACTTCGCAGTTCTAGAAAATATGGTGCACATCGTCTTCAACACCCCTACACAAATAACACTAAGAAGGCGAGATGTACCAGTTAGACACTTTAGATTGAAGTTGGACAGAACAGTTTAATCGGCCTACTATAATAAACCATGCTAGAATTTTGGTTTTAACAGGCATCGGAGACTTCCAGATAGGGTCTTAACAGGCATCGGAGACTTCCAGATAAGGTTAAAATTGCTCCTTTCTTCCATACCAGTTTCAGCAGAGAATGCGTCATAGCATGATCTAACTAAGAAAGCATTGTCCTCCCCCTTCCATCTCCAAGAGTCCTCGTCATCTCTGAATTGCAGATGATCCAACCTCTATAATAGGGCTGTGAGATCCTCGATTTGTTCATCCTTCAATGCCCGTCAAAAGTTAAAATTCCAGCTGGGAGTAGAGCTGCGGGCCTCCTGGACAGGGCCCTTCAAGTGGAATAAGGTCACCGAGGGATGGGGAACCACTCTGAACAACCTTGGAAACTCCTTTAAGGTAAGATTCCCTCTCCAAGCATCTTCCCACGCTCTGATCTTCTTCCCGTTGCCTAATCTCCACTGGATTTGGCTCAAAAATCTCAGATAAATCGAGTAAATGAATTTCCAAGGCGACGGGCCAGTTGATCTAATCTTGAGACCTAACACCATGCCATTTTGAGAGGGGTTGTAAATACTGTTGACAATCCTTCTCCATAGAGATGTTTGCTCCTCCGAGAATCGCCATAGCCATTTAGCTGCAAGGGTGAGATTTCTGTATTTGAGTGTACCCACTCCCAAGCCTTCGTTGTCCTTCTACGGGCAAATCTTCTTCCAACTGACCAACATCTGAGTTTTCTCGACATTCTCTGCTTTCCAAAAGAAGCGCCTAACACACCTTTCGATCTCCTTCTACACAGTTGCTGTCATCTGAAAGATAGACATATAATAGGAGGGAAGAACCTCCAACACTGTTTTGATGAGGAGAAAATGTCCGTCTCTAGACAGGTAGCTGCCTTTTCATCCCTCGATGCACCTCTTGACTGTCTGCACCACTAGATCCTAGTAGAAAATTCTCTTGTAATTTCCTCTCAGTGGAAGGCCGAGATATTTCATGGGCGATGTGCTTGCAAAAATACACAATATGTGTTCGGCTTGGGACAAGTGTGATTCCAATAGATTAATACCCACAATCTAGCTTTTATGCAAATTAATTTTAAGACCTGAGATTAGGGAGAAGCTTTCCAGTGCTTTCGTAAGCATCCTCTAGCTGCACTTATTGTTGTTCAAGAAGAAGAGGGAATCATCAGCATAGAAGAGATGAGATAAACTGATTTTTGCCGCGCCCACCTCAAAGCCTTGGAGACCATGTTCCACTACCTTCTGCATGATACCTTGGAGACTGTCTGCAACCAAAATGTAAAGAAAGGGAGAAAAGGGGTCCCCCTGCCTCAATCCCTGGATGCTTGTAGCTTTTCCCTTTGCTAGCCATTAATGATGTTTGAATAGGAAACTGAGGATAAGTAGCCCAAACTTCATTTGTGCCATTTCGTGCCAAAGCCCTTTCTTTTTAGCTCATACATGAGATAGTGTCATCTAACAAAGTTGTAAGCCTTGGAGAAGTCGATTTTGACGACCAGCCCCTCTTTGCGACTTTCTCTTTAATCTTCCATGACTTCACTAGCTATCTGGACTGCGTCCAAGATATGGCGTCCTTTGGCGAAACCCAACTGAGTCTCTGCAACCGTGTCTTTGATCACCTCCTTCAATCTCCTCATTAAGATTCTGGCAATGATCTTATATAGACTGGTAACTAGGCTAATGGGCTAGAAGTCCTCAATTTTACTTGAGCTGCTTTTCTTGGGAATGAGCTACATATAGGTTTCATTATTGCACTTGTTGATGACTCCTGAACTATGGAATTCATGAACAACACTCCATATATCCTATCTCAAAAAAGGCCAGTTCTTTTGAAAGAACTGGATTAATAGTTTGCATTATTGGATCCCAAAATCCAGTTTTGTATGGGTTCCCACCTAAAGGTAGGCCTAGATAGTTAATGGGCCACTTGCCCGAAGATACATGAAGTGATGCAACCGTGTTTTCCATAGTTTTTCCATTCATGTTGAGTCTTAGCAATTGACTCTTTGCACCATTTATCTTCATTCCTATTAAGAAGCAGAAGGTTTGAAGCGCATTCTTAATTGTTTCAATTTCCTCCATTTTGTTTTGCATGAAAATGAGGCAGTCATCAGCAAAAATGAGATGGGTGAGCTGAATTTGATCCTTCTCCATAGACAACCCTTCCAATTTTCCAGCTTGCACTGTTTTTTGCACCACTCCGGTGAGAGTATTAGCGGCCATGGTAAACAAAAAAGGGGAAAAGGGTCCCCTTGTCGAAGCCCCCCTATACTCACTAATTTTTCTTGGGATCTTCCATTTATGAATATTTAGTAGTTCACTGTCCTAAGGCAAGCCTGCATCCACCCCATTGTTCCCTGAAACCCTTCTGTTGCATCACAAAGTCCATAAAACTCCTTCTAACTGAATCATAGGCTTTAGCCAAGTCCACTTTCAACAAGAATCCTTTCTTCTCACTAACCTGGTGCTCTTCCACAACTTCATTTGCAATCAAGATTGCATCCTTTATCTGTTTGTTTTTAATAAAAGCCAGTCGATGTTCACTCATGTTTTGGATAGAATTGTTTGGAGCCGATTTGCCAAAGTTTAGGCGATAATTTTATATAAGTTGGTGGTTAGAGTGATGGGCCGAAAGTCTTCTATCCTCATAGAGTTTGACTTCTTCGGGATGAGGTATATGTAAGTCTCATTCACCTTTCTATTGACAATCGCATCCCGGTAGAACTCTTTCATGCACACCAATACATCCTCCTTGACAGTATCTCAGTTATGCTGAAAGAATGTCATAGTAAACCCATTCGGCCCCAGGGCTTTTCCTCCTTCGCAGTTGAAAATTGCATTTTTGATCTCCTCTTCCAAAGTCTCGTTCTAGCTACTTATTGTCATCTTCCTTGATTTGCTGCTAATCTAACCCTTCCACTGCCCATTTGACAGATGTAGGTTCATCCAATAATCCAGGAAAATACTTCAAAATTAGTTTTTGGATTGCATATTCAGACTCAACAAGGTTCCCTTCCTTATCTTCAAGTTTTGAGATGATGGCTCTGGATTTTTGAAGAGAAAGAATTTAGAATTAACATCCCCGTCTTTAGCCCATTTTAGCTTAGCCCTTTGTCTGCACTGTCTTTCATGCGCCTACATTCAATAAGCTGTAGGCCTTCGACCGACTTCTGCCATTCTTCCAGAAGGTCTTGCCTATCTTTAGTCTCCAAGCGTCTGTCCACTACTGTGAGACATCCCTTAAGGTTTGATTCCTTGGCTCGATTCAACTCCACTTGCCCCATATAATACCATCCTTTTAGTTTTCTTTGCAGATTTTGAAGCTTTTGCTTGATTTTATAAACTTCCCAGCCTTGGTTTTGATCAATTTCCCATTCCCTTTCATCATCTTAATGATTTTGGGCTGTTGAAGCCATTCATTGTTGAATCAGAAAGGGGCAGGACCCCACTTGGTCTGCTCGATATCCAACATGATTGGCTAATGGTCTGAAATTATCCGCTGAAGACCTCAAATGCACAGTTGATTGAATTTCTCACACCAAGCTTCATTACATACTGTCTAGTTTGGACGTAGCTGGATTGACTCTTCCATTACTCCAAGTATAGGTCAGATTCTTCAGGTCTGGTTCAAACAACTACATATCTTGGATCCATTCATCAAACATCCACATGGATGCCGTGATTCGTAGACTGTTTCTCTTCTTCCCCATAGAACGAACCATGTTGAAATCACCTCCCACACACCAAGGACCCTGTATATTAGTTGAAATAGCAGCAAGTTCAGTCAGACAGTCCTGCCTGCCTTTCCTATCACACGGGCGGTAGACAGTTGTGAACCGCCATACCTCCTCATCCCCTCCTTTGATTTTAATGGACAAGGAATGCATTCTTTCCCTTCGTTCCAACGCCTTCATATTATGCACATCCCACATGATCATAATTCCTCTTGCTGTACTTTTTGCCGGTATCATAGCCCAATCCACAAAGCGGCTCTTCCAGAGATACGCAATCTTGTCTTGGTTGATGTTAACCTTTTTAGTTTCTTGCAAAGTTATCATATTTGCTTTAGCTGCTGACCATATTCCCGATTGATCTTCTTTTAGCCTCAAGGCCATAACCACCGATATTCCAACTTAATATCTTCATAATCACTAATACATCCCAAAAAAAGAGTAGTTCTTACTGAATCGCCACCAGTTGAGCATTAATCCAGAAAAGAAAAGCTTTGACCCTTTAATATTTAGTCTGTTGAATGTTCGTTTCATGCGCACCATTGTCATATCAGTTCATCATCTACTGTTCACCTTCTGATATATCTCCTGCATACGCTGGTTTCCTCTTCTTCTCGTGAAGTTGTCGACCATGGCTATGCTTTAGCGAAGGAGGTCTGCTACTTGCTCGAGATTCCTCTGATTCACTAGAGTAATTAGAGAACGTTGGAGCAAGATTAGGGTTGTGTACTTGGGGTTGATCGTCATCTTCCTGGTGCTCAGTTCCACTTCTTGGGCTCGTGTCCCACTCCAGTGAGATCAACGTTTGTGTTTTGAGTCTTAAGGACCCTCTCCGACTCGCCCCAATCGTAGTCTTCTTGATACTCTGAGTCAGCTTCCAAATTGGACCCACTATCTCCCATTTAGGTTGCCCATTGGGCCATAACACTAACTTTTTTCCTTTCCCATTTAGGATGGGCTGCGCTCGATCTTGTTGGCCCATCCCTTTTTCTTTATTTCTCTGATGAGGACTCTCTTCTCTAGGCCCACTAATCTGAGTCTTTTGGGTCAGTCTTCGAGCCCTTGTTCCACTACTTTTGCCCTGGTCAAGAGATCGTGTCTAGTCCTCCTGATCTGTTAGAGGCACCCAACCCACTTTCTTAGATTCTTCTTCTCAGCCTAGGGGGCCCCCTCTGCTATCTGTTGATATGCCAGTGTTCGTTGCCCTGCTTCCATTGGTGTGCCGAACTTTTTACTCAGCATTGCCGCCCGATGTGGGATCCGCTTCTGATCGTCTGGCGTCAGCGTCTTCCTCAAGATCGTTGTTGTCGTCGTTATCTTCGCTATTGGAGATCTCTATCTTCGATTACCGTCGGTTGGCGTATCACCATTTTTCGATATTTGTTGTTCTTTTCAGATGATTACTAGTGAACTGGTCAAGAATTTGCTGACGAAGCTCCTTTATCTCTGCTCCCTAGTTCCTTTCGATCTTGAGTAGGCATAGTTTTTGGGCGCCATTATCGTAGTAGATATCAAACTCTTTTGGGAGAAAACCTGAGTCATGTCCTCCGAGTTTCAGAAAGGCCATCTCCATCGATGCCAACGAGCTTGTGACTCTCGCATTATCCAGCAGACCCCCACACATTTTGCCAATCTTGTCAAAAGTGTAAACATTCTACTGTTCCGGCCTTATTCCTTCTACCCCCATCCGACTATTTTGGCAAGTTACCTTAGCTCCATCATCTGCCATTTCTTCACATCGTTCGTCGAAGTAGAAACCCCTAGTAATGTCCGGTATTTTTTTGCATGGAGCATTCAAATCTCTACTTTGTCATAGCAGTAGAGCAAGTCTCTTGCTACATCCAGCCTTCGGATGTGAATCTCCCTCTTCAAAAGTCTTTGAACTGATTTCTCTATAATCTTCTATGAGTTCTCATAAGATGTTCTTATGATTAGAAAATCCTTTCCTTCCAGATTATTCTTGCTTCCACTTCTTGCTCCTTAACTTTGCACTTCCACTCCGATGTTCCTTCTTACTCTATGCCTCCCCTTTTTTTTTTTTCTTTTTCTATGCTCCTCTGTTTCGGCTTTCCTCGTCTGCTACTACAATCTTCTCCATTTGGCGAGGTTTTTTTTGTTTGCTCCTCTAATGTCTCCTTTCTTAGCCGAACGTTCTCTTCCTGGATAACTGTATGCAATGCCTTCCAGAGGTTTCGTCGTGCGTTCGTAGTATGTTCCTCTGGAAGGACGATGCTTTTTGAGCGTCTGTTAACCATTTTAGTCAATTTAATGAATCTTCCACTATCGTTTATAAGCACCTCCTTGAGCAAGCTGTATCTTGGGCCTCGAAACACCCCAGATGTCGTTCGTGTTGTGTTTTCAATCAGGGCCTTCTCCATCTTCTTGATCCACCAAGTCGCTTCTCTGTTTAAGACTATTTGAAAGTGGCGCCGTCGTGTGACTTCTTGGATTATCACCCCCTGAGAGTCTTTAGTGTAGCATATTGAGAAGTATTTAAACTTCGTGGGAAATGATATATATGACCATTCCCCATTTGATGTTTTCAACACCCTTCCGTTTTTATCTTGATCCTCTCTTCATCTTGAATATTCTTTCCTTTTATGGTAATTTGTAACTCCCTTGTCCAGTTCACGTTGGTGTTTGTCTTTTGTGCTTCTTATTTACCTATGGTTTACCACGGTTTGTCCCTTACTTCCTTCATCTTCCTCATTCTTTTGTAGTAGAATATTTTTCCATGATGTTTTTCCGACGTGATGCTCCTCTGTCATTGTCTTCCTTGGTCTTGGATTATAGTCTCGATGATTGCTCCTTTTCCATTGTCTTTCTTTCTACATCTCCTTCCTAGTTTTTCGCACAATGTTCCATTGTGACTTTGTTTCTTTGTCTCCATGTTTGTGTGACTTCGAACCATTTTCCATTCTTCGCTTCTCGTGATGTGATCTCTATTGCCATTGATTCGCCGTTCATCATACTTCGAATTCCATTCTCCGTTGTTCCACCGTTCACGTCTTCTTTAGTCACGTTCATACGTCTTCCCAAAATTTAATTACTTGTCCATTCCCTAGCTTCTGTCTCATTTGGTTTAAGAACACATGATAAAGCAAGTTCATGAATTTCCAAGGAGCCCTATACGTTGCCCATGAGGAGATGACTCCTTTTCGATTATCTTGACCTCCATGTATATTTAGGATTACCTTGACCCATAGAACATTATGCGATTCTAGAAATCTTGACAGCCACTTTCCTATTAGTGCCTTACGCCATTAGTAAATTAATCCCAACTTGAGACCACTTCACCGAAGGGCAACCATTTATCTTTTTCTCATTCTTCTACAAGAACTTCCCCGTGATCCTTCCAATTGCTGCAATAATCATTATTGTCAAACAGAGAATAGATTGAAATATGTGGGTAGAATGTCCATAACAAACTATAGCAGTAGCAATCTACCTTCCCTTGATAGAAAACTTCATTGTAACTTACACTTCCATCCTTCAACTCTCCTTTTAATGGTTTTTATCACGATATCCAAAATGAGAATTTCCTTGGATGACCACTCAATGATATTCCCAAGTAATTGATTGGCCACTCTCCCATTGCCAACCCCAGTGAATATACCATTGCCACCACTCTATTATTTGGTATATTAACTCCCACGAGATGACTATATGAGAGGTTGATTGACATTCCCTCTAATAAAGTGTAATATATTTTTTGTTGTTGTGCAATTGCAATCATCATTGTGATGAAAAATATACAATCATCGGCATACTGTTTATGGGTAATCTATATTCTATCCTTTCCTACTCTAAATCCTTGCAACAATTCCTTCTCTATTGTTAGTGCTGATGCTATGTAAAGTGTCGACCACTAAGGTATAGAGGAATGGAGGGATGGGGTCCCCTTGCGTGAGACCCCTACTTCTCTCAATTTTGCTTTTCAAATTTCCATTCATAGATATATAGTAATTTATTAAGGATATACATCCTTTAATCCACCTAAACCATCTTTGGCTAGATCTTTCTTTTCTTCCTCCTCCCAAAATTCAAAAAGCTACATTAGACAAAATCGTAGGCCTTCGCAAAATCCACCTTAAATAGGAATCCCTCCAACTTATAATTCCTATAGTCCTCCACTACCTCATTTTCTATGAGTGTCGCATCAATTATTGTCTGACTTTGAGAATGCATTTTGTGTGTTGGTGATTGTATGATGGATCACGTATCTAAGTTTGTTTGCTAGTGTCTTAGCAATTACCTTGTATAGGCTCGTGGTTAAATTGATTGGCTTGAATTCCTCAACTCCGAAGGAATTAATCTATTTTGGGATGAGGCATATATATGTCTCAATTTGTGACCCTATTTACAATGCCATTTATGATAAATATCCCAAAAAATTGTGTATATACATATATATCATTCCTAATGATCTCCCAATTCTTAAGGTAGAATAGCATGGTAATACTATTCGAGTTAGGAGCTTTCTACCTTTTACTACCAAAATCAACAGCCTTAATTTCCTTCATATAGAATGGCCTTTCCAATCAATGATGATGTTTAGCTGCATATCAATCCATTCTTTTTGTCCCCCACAGGTTATTTACAAGTACAATGAATCTATGTCGAAATGCTCCAAGATTATCCATTGAACATTATCTATCTCCTCCACTATAGTACTACCATCTTCTCTTTCTAATTTGAATGATATTCTTGACATTTTTTTCATGATGAGATTACCATCATTTTAGATGGTGGATTTCATTGCCACTTAGTCACTTGGTGGAACAATCCTTCTGGCGCTATTTGGATTATAGAAGACGAATTCATGCACCTTGATCCCAATTTTTTAGTTCCCGCAAACATTTAATGATTAGATCAAAATTATTGATGTCTCCAATTTAGCATTATGATAGTCATCTTTATGATGCATTTGGAAATTACTCTTTTTGAAGATTTTTGTCACAAGTTTCAGTTCCAACATAACAAACCAAGAATTTTAGAGCTTACATCATCAATTTAATTATAGGTACATAAAGTAGAAATATTTAATTATTTACCCAAAAAACTATTTTTTTTATTACCATTTATGTTTGTGTAGAGGTTGAGAACTAATTGACGAAACACTAGGGAGACTTAATTCAATGAAGAACTCCATTTCTCGAAATGGGTTCTAGATTGAAATTTGATTTTTGTTTTTACTCTATCACATTGTATGAAAATTCATCGAATTTTGACAAAATTAGTTTAATTAATTAGGTAATTTGAACAATCAAAGAGAAGTTCACTCGTAATTGTAGAATCACAGAATTCATCGAAAATCTTTGAAAAAATAGGTGAAGCTCACATAAAATCAAAGTTTCGACCATTTTTGCTGAAAAGATGCGTAAAAGCTGTAAAAATGACTTTTTTTTTTTTTTTACGAAAAATCAATGTGGTGCACAAATATTCTTTTGTATAATCATTTAAAAAAAATTCTTTTGTATAATCATAGGGACCGTGAAGAAAAATCTTTCTATGTAAATGAAGAAGATTGAAGGCGAGATTTGTGCAACTATGAATATCCAAGAGAAAGAAGAACGAGTTGTAAGCCGGAGGAGAGGCAATGGGGAGAAGAACGAGGAGAAAAATACGTTGAGAGCTTAAAAGGTGAGGCGTTGTAAGAAGAATGAGAAATGAACATCGTCTACTGTAATTATTAGAGAAGATTGAATATAGATGCACTTGTAACTACTACTTAGCTAGCGATTAGTCAAGCTAGGATTTATGTTTGTAATACCATTAAAGTTTGCAAATAAGTTTCACTTTCTTTTTTTTCATAACCGTTTTAAGTTAACATTTGCGATGCGCATTAAACATTTTTAATGTTAAAATACACATTTATAACCATTATATGTATACTTTTATATGTAAAATGTATTTATTTGTGTTTGTTTTCATTATTTTTAATAGAATTTTGTGGATATTTTAGCATTTAGGTAGTGCTTTTTTGAACTTTTCTAATTTGGAGAGTTTTTTTTTTTTTGAAATTCTTTTAAATTTCTCGAGCTCTTTGAATTAATTCTAGTTTTCAAAGTTAGAAGTTTGGGGTGAAGTTGAATTTTCGTTCTTTACTCTATGGAACCTATATCTGAATGTTGTTAATTATCTGTTGATTGTTCGAAAGTAACTGATTTTCTATTAATGATCATTATTCATAAAGAGAATCCCAATTTGCAATTTAGAATACTATGATTGTCGCAAATGACTAAAAATTAATCTCATTATGCTAAATAGCAAAACTATGCTTGGACTCATTTGGGCATAAAAATGTGTGCTAATATATATTCTGTTTTTATTTATTTATTTATTAAGTTTTGCATTTCCTCATTTTCTCCTTTAAAGTTGGTTGGCTTGTTTTTTATTTTTATTATTAACCTTAATTTGGACAATTTAGCTTGAGCCTTGTGTAGTTAGGATTTAAACTTTTAGTCTACTGTGGTGCCTCCTTGATTGTTGATATCAGTATCTCTATGGAGTCTTCAATAACTTGGTGGATCTTATTTTGCAATCTGCAGGATGCTGCTGCATTCTGGGACCAGCAACCACTAGCTGCCAGAGAATATGCATCTAGCACTATAATTCCTGCAGCAAAAGTTGTCGTAGAGTTATCAAACGGTGCAAAAGACTTGATTGAGAAGGAAGTATCGGCTTTCTATAGAAGTCCTGATAATAGCCTTTACATGCTGCCATCAACTCCACAGGTTAGTAATACTTGTAATCACATGAATCATATAAGACCTGATTATAGACTTTATCTGCCATTGTATTTGTATGTTATTTTTGTTCTGTGTTTGTTTTGTTTTATTTAGTTTTCCTGTCAGCTGCAAACACCTTCCGATGAATAAAGATCCAGGTGAAGATTAAAAGAATAGTGTCAAGAAACATGAAGGCGGTCCTTAGTTGATGAGACTATCATCCTTCCAGTGCAACAAACATGTAATTTCTCGGGCACAATTCGTCCGATTAGGCCTGTTTTTGCATGGAAGGGTGCAAAGCTCGTGCTTATCCAATGAAATATATGCCTGGTTTTATTAGAGTAAAATATTTAGCAAGCGGTATACAAGTGTGTAAATCTCACTCTATTCTATTATAAATGTTAAATTTTCATAAAGTGATAGAAGCATCTCATATTAATTGAAATTTTGTCTATAAAACATCAAATCATGTTATATCGCATGCTATGCAACATATTTGATGAAATTAAAAGATTTCCTGTGTGTGAAAAAATGTTGAACAACAAATATTTATCACTGAAGGGTCACTACCAGCTGTGGGCTGAAGTTTTCTGGTTAGAGTAAAATGAAAAAGGATTGACTTAAGAAGAAAACAATTTTGGGGTTATTGTTGAAAATGAGCGGTTTTGTTGTTAGAATTTCTTTTTAAATTAGAGGGATCCTCCTAAACTTTTGAATTACTTACACAAGCCCCCATTGCTTGCCTTGGATTGCACTGAGGTTTTTTCTCCCTAAAATGCCTTCATGTTTCCTTTGTCAAATGCCAAGGCATTGCCTGGCCGAACGCTCAGGTGATGCCTTGAAAACATGATATTAAGTCATATTGTGCCACCATTGACTGATGGTCCAGTTATTCACCTTTTCCATTTGCTTTTTGGGATGTTATAGTTATCAGTGATGATAAATTGAAAGAAATCTTTGTTATAAATGGAGTCTCGATATTTATTCATGTTGTCTAAGCGCATATTAGTTTTCCTTCATAATTAGGCACTGCTGGAGTCCATGGGTTTTAATGGGTTTACAGGGCCAGAAGCAGTTGCGGCAGCTGAAAAGAATGCTGCTCTTTTGACAGCAAGAGCTGGTGCTGGAGATCCATCAGCAATTCCATCTATATGCCGTGTTTCAGCCGCTTTTCAATATTATTCTGGTGAGTTTTTGTATGCAAGACATCTGTTTTACAAATAAATATATATTTGTTTATTTATTTTCGAAATTTCTGTCCAAAGCTGCAATAAGACTTGGTATAAAACGAATGAACAGCTTTTGACATGCTTTGTAGCATTCAAGTTATATTGTATTGAATTGGTGTAGCTTTGCTAGATCTGCTAATTTTATTTTATTTTTTTGAAAGGAAACTAGATAGATTATATTAAATGTAAAAAGATATGCTTCCAGATGAGGCATCTGGACAGCGAACATGGTTACATGGTTTGCAAAATGTTGAACCATCTGCCTATCCAATCCCCAAAATTATATCCCCTGTTTAGTTTTGTAGTAGAGATCCATGTACAAAAAGGGATATTAGATCTCTCGCAAATGCTAATAACATCTTTGCAATCATTGTTAAACATTCTACTGTTCCGCCCTGCCAAACACTAAACCAAATGACAAAAGTTATTCTATAATGCTTCTAGGTTGATCATGTCCTTTCTCCCTCAAGTCACCTCCCAACAACATCGGTTTAATGAGGTGACACTTCTGTTTCCATTTGTTCTAGGTCTCTGTCAGAAAACTGCAACTGTTAAACAGATGTTGTATCGTCTCCTCGTCCATCATGCACAAACAACACATTGAAGGTTGCAGATAGTGGGTAGGGAATTTCCTTTGCAGGACCTCAGCACTATTTAGTTTGTTTAGGAAGATGAGCCATGCTAGCAGCTTGACTTTTGTTGTGGCCTTGCTCTTCCATATTAGGTGGGCATGTTGGAAAAGGGCAGCATTGTTTCTACTATCTGTCCAGTTAAGAATTTTATTGTAAAGGCATGGTGTTTATCCCCAATCTACTCAATTTTATCTATAATCGCTGAAGGCTGAAAATTCTGCAGCATGCTAATGAGCTCTGCGATTTCTTGAATTTGGCTGTCCCCAACGATCCTATTAATATGAAGGTCCCACACCCAACTCTCTCTCTCCCTGTCTCTGTTATGGTGCATGAAATTTGAAATCGGAGCCTTGTGTTTATTGCATAGTCTATAAGGGCTGGGAACATGTCTTTTAGACTATTTGTGTCACACTATTTATCTTTCCAGAACTGTGCCTTTTCACTACTGCTCACTTTCCATTGCAGCTGGGTTCTAAAAAGAGGATATAGGGTTGCAATAGATTTCCAAGGCGATCGTCTGCTGCATTTTGTATTAACTCCTGTTTCCGTGCCTCTTACTTGTTGACCATGAATTTTATGATTCAGGCCCAAAGTGTCCCTTGTTGGTTGTACATTCGCTGTAGCTATTCTCCCATTAAAGCCTTGTTTCTTGTCATAATGTTTTCCACACCCAACCCGCCTTTTTGAACATCTTTGCACACTTGTTCCCATTTGACCAGATGTTGTCCCTTCTCTTTGTCCTCAGGAATCCGCGCATGATTGTTCTACTTTGCGGGCTACCTTTTTGGGCATTGAAAAGTGGAAAGGAAGTAAGTTGGGGTTGCTTCCAACACTATGTTTAGCAGCAACAATCTTCCCCCTCTAGACGGATAGCTTCCTTTCTTGCCCTGCACTCTCTTAGTGATAGTTTGAATAACAGGGTTCTAGAAATCTGTTTTGTTAGGACTGCCCCCCAAAGGCAGCCCCATGTATTTCAAAGGTCACCGCCCCGTAGATACTTTGATGGTCGCAGCCAAACCTTCAATCTTGTCTGCCTCCATATTGATTTTCACCAGTTGGCTTTTTGCCTTGTTTATGGATAAACCCAATAGGAAGCAAAAAGTATGCAATGCATCCATTACCTTTTTTGTTTCCAAACTGTCGTTTTTCATGGAGATCAAACAGTCGTCTGCAAATGGTAGGTGGGTCAGTTGGATGTTTTCCTTACCAATTTTCAGTCTTTCTATTTCCTGCTTTTTCACCGCCTTCTCTGTTATTCTTGTAAAGGCATCAGCTACCAGAGAAATGTGGAAAGGGGTTTCCCTTGCCTTAGTTTCTAAACTTCAAGCTATTCTTGTTTATACTGGCTAAGGTTGTATTTGACATAGAATTCAAATTGTGTGTGTGTATGTTTCTTTTTTTGTTTGTTTTTAAAACAAAAAAGCATATGAGAAAAATACCAAATCCATGTTTGGTTGGAGAAAATCTTGTGCTGATTTCTTCGATAAAGTTCTAAAAAATAGTCCATTGTCTGAAACAACTAAAAGTTGTCTTATAAAATTGTTCCTTCATGCAATTACAAACACAACATTAGCTTTGCAGCCAGAAATGATGTAGTGGTGATTTCCCCTGTAGGAGACATGGCGTCCTATCTTTTGAGATATTCCTAGTTCTTATAATTAGTTCTTTTTTGAAAGAAACTAGAATGTATTATCTATGTAAAGTAAGACAAAGAAGGTTTCCAATAGCTTGATGAGGTATCCAAGCGTAGCAACGCCACTTACAATATTTGTAAAATGTTGTCCTAGTTACAAATCCATCGTCCAAAGTATAACCCCTTGCTATCCTAGTAACTAACTGCGGCCCATGTAGTGAGCAAAATTTGGAACCTCTCCCACAAAAACTCAACGGATCAATATGTGTCCCAAAAAATTCTGGCATTCTTTCCTCCAATAATGTGTACCAAACTGCAAAAACTATGATCTTCCAATAATGCTTTTGGGGGTGAGCTTCTATAATACCTTACACTTCAAAAAAATAAAAATAAAAAACTTCCTTTAGATGGCAGCAGGAGGCTTGGCAGCTTGGTCCTCCAGCTGTTCCATATCTGTAGCAAAATTTGGCGATGTTCAAAAAGATGGGGGATGTGCTCAGCAATTTCCTTACAAAGGACAAAAATAGAAGGACATAGGTAGAAGATATATATTTTATTTGTATTGTAATATTTTAATAGAATATTTAGAATATATCTTCTAAATATTCTATTTTTTATGCTTATATTTTTTAAAATTTAAAAAATAAATAAAATCTCAATTAAAATTAGTATGGCTAGGTGGTTTTCTTTCAATTTTTCTGCATAGTTCAAATTTTAAAGGCTAATTAACCATACAAAAATTTTGGCTTTGGTTGGGGCTAAGGTCGTCAATATGAAAGGGGAACTAGCGAGGGGGCTATTGTTGTTTCTAACTAGGATTTGTTAGGACTTAGTTGAAAAAGTGTTTGGAGAGTCGCCTATCCATTCTATTCTATCTTCCACGTTTGTTGGCTGAAACTGATCAATGATTTGGAGAAGACCTGCTTCTTCATTCATTCTGTTTTGAAAGAGGTTCCTGGTTACATGTAAGTTCCACGCCCACGTCCCTCCTTCCCAATTCTCATCGTAAACCATAAATTCTGAAATTGTCTTGTGATAGCCTTCAAATATTCTGTACAAACCTAAAAACAACTCCTTTAAGGGGCAATCTGCCGCATCAGGCTTCCTCCCAAAACCTTATTTTTCTACCATTGCCCACCTTCCATCTCATATGACGGATGAAACATCTCTCCCATTTTCATGGCTACTATGAATGACCTTCTATGGGGATCTAAAAGTAGCCCTCTGGTTAACTGCAACATCTCTCCCATTTTCATGGCTACTATGAATGCTGCTAATGATTTTTGCCCTCAAAGCTTCCAAGTTTTCACATCCCTTACCCATCAAGGCTTTATTCCTCATCTTTAAATTTTCCAACCCCTGGCCTCCACTTTGAAGATCTTTTTGCCAACACTGTCCCGCCTCACTAAATGGTTTCTGTAGTCTTTATCTTCATTCTTCCATAAAAACCTTCTCACCACCTTTTCAATTTCTGTTGCTACACAACTTGGCGTTTGAAACACTGACATGCAATATGTTGGAAGTGCCTCTAGAATCGATCATAGGAGTAACAACAGTCATCTTGATAGGTAGCTACGCCCTCACCCTGTGACCCTTTTCTGAATGACTTGGATGACAGGTTCCCAAAAGAACAACTTTCTTGGGGTTTTTCCTAGCCGTAAGCCCAAGTATTGATTGGTCATTCCCTGGTATAAACTCTTATCTCTGCTGCATTTGTTGTTAAGTGGCTGTTGGGAGCATTGATTCCATACAGTTGACTCTTAGCCTTGTTGATCTTCAATTCTGTTAATAAACAGAAACTGTAGAGGATACTCACTCTACTTTCTTCGTTATTGCTTATAAATGTGAGCAGATCGTCCGCAAACTAAATGTGGGTGATGTTGTAATAGCTATTTGTTGATGAATTGAACTAGAACATCTCAAATGGAGTCTGCATTTCATATGGCAACTAAATTATATTATACCTGAATTTTAAAGGAACTTAACTCTTGTTTTTCTTTCATCAAACAATTCAGTCCCATCAATAGGAGTATTGTTTGAGAGACAAAGTATATGGTGCTGGTGGAGAAGTATGCTAAAATTGGTCTATGTTTCGTATGCAGTGTGTTCTACAAAGTGAACATCCGTAGTTATGTGAACCTTCCAAGTAGTTGGATTAAAGCATTTGTACCCTTTTTATTTAAAGCATATCTGAGAAATGGACATTTTAAAATACTAGGATCTATCTTGTTTCAGAGGTAACTTGGTATATGAAAATAGACATTGCAACTGAACACTCTTAAGGTAACTTTGTGGTCAATCGACTTGTAGGAAATATTTTTCTTAGCATTTGCAAAGCTGTATCAGCAGGCATTCAATTAATTAAATAACAAGAAGGTAAAATAGCCCCACTCCATATATATTACTTCAGTTTATGCACCGTTAATATCAGAGACTGGCGACTTCTAATAAATGTTGATTTTTCCACTCAACAATACCATTTTGTTTGGGTGTATCCTTACGGGTAGATTGATTATGGGTGCCCTTTTCCTTCAGAAAATTTCCCAAACATGCTTTGAAATATTCAGTACTGTTATCAATTCTTAAAAGACTGATTCTAGTTTAGAATTGGGTTTCAGTAAAAGTATAGAAGTCTTTGAAGATTAGTTCCACATCACACTTGTATTTTATCAAATAAATTCAACGAAATCTAGTGTGATCATTAATGAATGTTACAAGCTATTTGTTCCCATTCAAGGAATGAATTTTAGAGGTCCCTACACGTTATTATGGATTGAGTAAAATGGTTTTAAGGGAATAAAATTAGATTTTGTTAGACAGTCTCTGACTTTTAGACAAAACACATGCATTAGGTTGTAGTCATGGTATGAAAAGTGGTTGAATTTCAACAAAATTAGTTGAAGTAATTAGGTAATTTGGACAACTGAAGTGAAATTCACCTCTAATTTCATATTACAAAAGTTTGTTGAAATCTTAAAAAATAATTGGCAAAGTTCACCTAAAATTGAAGTTTCAACAATTTTTGCGGAACAAATGCATAAAAGCCGTAAAAATCGATTCTGGGAGGATATCTGGTGTGAAAGGGAAGAGCTGAAAAATCGGTTCCCCAATGTCTACAAATTGTCTAAGAATAAAGGGGCCCCCATTTCTTAATTCAAAACCTGCAATAACATAGAAGGGAACTTACATTGGGGATGAAATCTACATTTATATAGGAACATAGGGGATAACCACATGGAAGACTTGGGAGAATTGCTGAACACTCTACACAGATCTCAGCTTCGCGACACCAAGGAAGAAGATAGGCCCACTTGGAATGGAGACACTAGCAATCAGTTTACAGAGTGAAGTCTTTTTGGGTGAAGTTAACAGGCCAAACCAGAAACCAACTGGAAATTCCCGTGGATTTCATCTGGCAGACGAAGGCCCCAATGAAAACCAGAATTTTAATGTGGCTGATTAGTGTTAATGGACTAAAGACTGCATAAAATATTCAGAAATGCTTCCCTAATCTTACCTTGAATCCATCCATATGTCTTTTGTGCAGGAGCAGCGGGGAGACAACCCCTCACATGCTCGTGGAATGTATGATGGCATAGTCCATTTGGAGACAGTGGATGCAACTGCATAGAAACATTGTCTCCCCTCACGCTAAGTCTCTGTTTCAGATTCTAGTCAGAGGACAATTTCAAGTAGGTTGTAGTAGTATTGGAAGGTGATCTTGGTGGCAGTTTGGTATTCTCTATGGGAAGAACGGAACACCGTATTTTTTTTGGACAGGCGGAAATCGAAATGAATACTATGCGAAAGATCCGATCTTCTATTTGCTAATCTTTTGTTTGCTACTTGGGTCTTGACCTCTAAATTAGGAATACGATATACTTTTGGGGAATGACTATCCAATGGGAGAAACACTTGCAAATATGTAGCTCAAGTCTGGATATCTCATTCGACTTGCCATAATGTTTTAATTATTGATATATATAGTCTCTCTTTCCAATAAAAAAGCCAAAAAAGCCATGTTTATGAAAGAATATATTTGATGCACAAAGATTCTTCTGTATAATCATAGAGATAGTAAAAAGAAATCTTTCTCTATAAATAAAGAAGATCGAAGGCGAGATATGTGTAGATGGTGAGTGACTATCTAAAAGAAAGAAGAACGAGCTATAGCATGGAGGAGAGACAATAGAGAGAAGAAAGAAAAGAAAAAAAATAAGTAGAGAGCCTAAGATGAGAGACATTGGAGAAGAACAAGAAACGAGACCTGTCTACTGTAATGATAGAGATGATCGAATATACTTACGATTGCAGCGATTAGTGAGCCAACGATCAATTGAATTAGAGTTTATGTTTGCATAACCATTAGGGATTGGTGATAAGTTTCTCCTTCTTTCTTTTTGTTTTTTTATAATAATTTTAAGTAAACATAGGGATGTACATTAAACATTGTTGATGCTAAAATACGCTTTCAGAACCATTACATGTATACTTTTATATGTAAAATGTATTTATTTATATTTATTTTCATATTTTTTTGATAGAAATTGTGTATATTTTAATATTTACGTAGTATTTTTTAAAAAAACTTTTTTAAGTTGGCGAATTTTCATAAAAATTCTTAAAATCTTTGAACTAATTCTAATTTTTAAATGTAGTAGTTTGGGCGAAGTCAAATTTTCATTTCTTGATTGTAGTAAACTACAATCAAAAAACCTGCAACTAGGTGTTTTAAGAATGACAGACTTGGATTTCCTAGTCTAGGCAGAAAAAGAACCAACACTACCAACAATACTCTGGACTTAATTATTTTTGAAGATTTGTTCTCCAAAATGGTGGAAACCATCTTACATCTTAGCACTACCAATCATCTGTCTACCCACTAGCAATGGGGAAGAAAACATAGCATGTAGCCAAAAAAAAAAAAAAAAGTCTGATTCGAGGCGACAGCAAAACAATGCCATTTGTTCCAAAAACAAAAGCCTTTTATTGTCCTGAGACAGGAGTTGAGGATGGCCCTAGGCATTGACATTCCCTGTTGTTCAGTGCTAGAATTGACAATGAGAATAAAAAAAAAAAAGGCAACACAACAATTAGAACCTTGAGAAAATTTGCTCACAGACAACAAATTGCTAGCAAGTTTAGGAATAAGAACTGGTTGAAGTACAAGTTTTTTGAAGGTAGGAATTGATCCTTTCCCTGAAATAGGTGAGAGGCTACCATATGCGATTCAGACCTTTTTATTTCCAGGAAAAGGATAAGTTTGTAATACATTGGACATACTAGTTATATGATCAGATGCACAGGAACTAATTATCTATGGTACATGTAGAAAGGATGCAACGGAAAAACGCACCACCTATTTGTGGCAATGAATCAACAAGAGTAATTGTCAGTGAGGATTTGAGCACTTGAAGTTATTCCATCCGTTCCCTATACAGAGAGGGTACTCATCAAAAACTAGCATCAGCAGTATGCCAGATGGATTAGCAAAGCTGCAGAAATTTTCAGAAAATTCTGCTAGATCGGCAATAATGGCTATGTAGGCTAAAGGAGAAGCTATGTCCAAAGAGCTTTTATGGCTCGGATGCCATAAGGGAATAATTTCTTCAGGGTTTATTGGATATTGTTTGATTGATGATCCAATACTGCAACAGCCTTATATTATTATACAAACTGTTTAATTACACAATCTAGTATTAGGACACTAGCAAGACAATGATTTATATTTACAGCTATACAGGATTATCTCCTTGCAGATTTTTAGATACTTAATAGACAAATGACTTAAAGCTAGCACCTGGGATTCTACAGCCCCTAGGACCTTGTGGAACAGCAGCAAGGACATAGCACAATCAATATCAGATGGAACCTTCACTTTCCCAGAGTTCTAACAAACAGGAGAGCAAATCAATAGAGCACTTATTTTTCAGATGTGATTATTCGAGGAAGATCTGGAATGAATGGTCCGCCCTCTCTGGAGGAAGATCTGTGTCTCCTGGATCATTTGAAGATGATCTAAAGCTGTCACATATGCATCTAATGTCTAGAGAAGAAAGAGGGTTGGTGCAAATAGCATTTTATGCTACATTATGGCCTGTTTGGAGATAGAAATAACAGGGTGTTTGGAGAAAGAATTAAATGTGCGGATCAAGTGTGGGAAGAAATCAAAGTGAGAGTGAGTGCATGGACATTTGCATCCACTTTTGCAAAAGGATTCTCAATATCAGAATGGCCGTTCAACTGGAATTTATGCATGAATGCATACGAAGAATGGATGAATGTAGTACAAGTAATTCTAAGTTCTGGTGATATGTGATGCAAATAACAATGAAGAAAAGACTTATACTGTATATGGCTTCCGATATTAATGTACAAATCCTTGTCTCCTCTCCAGAAAACAAAAAAAAGGAACAGAATATAAAATTTGCAACAGCTTATGATTTGCTGTAAAAATTTTTATTTAATTTTTTTGACAAGAACGTAAGAAATATTATCATGAGTATAGAACTGTGCAATGTTTACTATCAGAAAAACTCAGTACTAAATGACTAGGCTGTACAATATTAAAACTTAACCTCTCAACAGTGTAAAACCATTAGCTAGACAACTAACTCTAACCTTAAAGAAGTCAGTTTTCCCGAAACAAGTGACTCCACCTGATCATCAAAAACATGTGAATTCGACTGTTTTCGCATAGAACAAAAAACAGCAAAGATAATGCTCCCCCCCGAACAAAACATTTCCCCAACATAGAGGGAAAGAACAGTTGCTAACCCAAAAAGAGGCAATAGACTGAGACTCTTCCCATAGGCCACTTGGAGAAAGAAGTTTGTCCACGAAGAACCTCACAGTGAGCCCTCCATTTGGGAGGAATAATATCCCAACTCTAAACTGAGCCTTGTGTGTAGTCCTTGATTGAAGATGGGGAAATGCTCTTTCCTCCTAGCCCACACTTGACTTGAGACTAGACACTCAAAAAACAAGTGAACAGCAGTCTCATCATCTTGTTTACACAAATGGCAACAAGAAAGAGATATGTAGAGATGTGGGAGCCTTTTCTGAAGTATTACCCCTTCATTCACTTTCTCTTTCAACGTCACCCACGCTAAGAACTTCACTTTGGAAGGGATGAGAGCCTTCCAAACCTCTTTCATCAAAGGAGAATGTACAATCAAAGGATCATTAGTCAATGCTTGAAAAAACGATTTAGAAGAAAACACCCTAGGTGTCTCTTTTTTTTTTTTTTTTTCTTTTGAAATAGAGACATATATTATAACAAGAGAGAATTACAGAATTCCGGATGAGATATCCGGGCTTTACAAGCCATTACAACTTTCAAAAGTCTGTAAAATATTCCTTCCATTTTTTACCCATTCACCAAATGAGTATCCTAGACCTAACTTTGTAAAATGAATCCAAGTAGCAAAAAGGTTATTAGACCATTCCCAAACCATCCTTTCTGTTTTGATCTTGTTAGAGAATATTCTTTGGTTCCTTTCTTCCCAAACCGCATACTATACTGCCGCTAAAATTGCCTTCTTGTAAGGTTTTAGAGTTGACATGATTCTGTTTTCTGGAAACTGAAATAAATTGTCTCTTGCTGGTGATACAAAACTGCTGTTGACTTTGCTCCATTCCCCCCATATATACTTCACTAGATTGCATTCAGTTACAAGGTGTATAGTCGATTCCTCGCTCCTCCTACACATTAGACAAATAGACGGATTAAGGGTATGATTTGGCCATCTCTTCTGAATATTTTTTGCTGTCTACAGCTTGTTAAGGCTGACAATCCACATGAGAAATTGCACTTTCAGGGGAATTTTCATACTCCATATAATCTCTGTTGTGGCACTATTATGGTTTACTTCTTGTCCGTCAATACCTTCCAGTAGTGATCGCACTGAAAATTCCTTCCTAGTGTCTTTAATCCACATTGGCCTGTCCTCTTCCTCCATGTTGCTAAAGTGGAAACTCTGAAGAGTATCTAGCAGTCGTCCCACTTCTTCCACATGGTCCTCGCCTATATTGCTGGTTATATGGAGGTTCCACCCCCATTGAATCCTTCCATCCACATTATTGCTATTGCAGAAATTTCGGACAGCCCCTTCCTTATTCTGGGATATTCTATATATATTAGGAAAACTGTCTTTTAGCTTATTGTGCCCACACCATTTGTCCTCCCAGAATTTAACTGCTTCTCCCTTCCGAATTTTCCATAGAATGTGAGGTTCTAAATATTTATATAATCTGTGAATATCTTTCCAAGGAGCTCTATTACTCACTTTCCTGTTCACCCCCGCTTTTCTCCCATGACCAACCGACCCATGTATGCTTCGGATTATCCGGGCCCACATAGCGTTCGGATTTTCCAGCATCCTCCAAATCCACTTTCCCCTTAAAGCGATATTACGCCGTATTAAATCTCCTACTCCTAAGCCACCTTCTTTTATCTGTTTATTTACTTGCTTCCAGCTCACCAAATTCTGTCCCTTGTCAGAATCTTCGTGTCTCCATAGGAAATCACGCATTCTTCTTTCTATATTCTTTGCCACAGCTTTTGGAATTCTAAAAAGAGATAAGAAGTAGGTCGGAAGAGCCTCCAGAACTGCTCGGTTAAGGAGTAGTCGCCCTCCCCTTGATAGATAGCTTTTTTTCTAGCCAGCTATGCGATTCTGAACTGTCTGAACCATAGCTTCCCAAAACACTGATTTATTTGGGTTTTCCCCTAGAGGAAGACCCAAATATGTGGTAGGCCATTTTCCATGTCTAACTCCTAGGGACTCCGCTGTATTTTCCAGCTTGGTATCTTGAGTATTCATCCCCAACAATTG
>JAJIYU010003485.1:0-26846 GCA_030144865.1 Tinospora cordifolia
TATTTCTTATACTATTGCCTTATTAAATTCTTAATTTTAAGTTATGTACGGTTAAATACGATCAAGGCATGAAATGACTGAAATAGAAAGTCAAGTGTGCGTCGCTTGTAAAGTAACACCGGCCCAGCCCACCGTTTGGTTTAGTCCATTGTCAAGAAAAAAAATGGTGGATGCGTCCAATGCTTAATGATACGGGGGTTGGGGTGTTACACTATACAATTAGATAAAAGAATACTTTAAACTCTTTATTTATTCAAATAAAATAAAGAAAGTTACATTTTTAAATCAAAACTTGAGTACATAACTTTCAAAACTTAAATAAAATTCAGCGAAAATCTTAAATTCAAAATTTGGGCAACATGCCCTTAAAATAAAACTTTCAGAACTTAGAAATAATATAATATCCATGGCCTTCATGATTTAAGTCAATTTTCAGAAAAATAAAAGGAAGAGGTGAGCACATAGCCCAGTGGATCATTCATTAAACAACTAAGTTACTATTTCAAATCAATAACATATCCAAATTCAAACACTTTCATGCATTAAGTGATTTAAGCAACTTTTTGGTTGTAGTTGACGTTAAGACTAAAAGGGGTTCTACTCCCTTGATGTTCTTAATTTAGATACCCCTCTTTAGGGTGGAAAAACATTTCTTTGTCACTTTTTATTGGATACCACATACCAAGTATCCTTTAGTTGCGCCCCGCAACCACACTCTCCAATATGTGTTAAGAACAACCATAGCACCCATACTGGTCACTATGACAGTATGTGATTCTTATCTTCAATTTCTTATATTTAATAATCACATAATCATAAAAGAAATTTAAAATGTAATTATCAAAATTTTAAACAACCAAGAAAGCATGTAAATATTACATAGCATGCTTGATACATTGAATTAACTCCTAAACATGAATTCTAAGCATGACATGCTCTCATGACTGATTAAAACATAAAAACATGTTGAACTAAAATTAAAATATAATTAAACATGCTGAAACTAAAATAAAGCATGCTGAAAACTAGAACTCAAACAAGCATGAACATGCTAGAAATTTAAAATAGCAAAGTAGAGGTTTAAGAAATCTCCTCCACCTTAATCTGAGTTTTTGTTGAATCTGACAAAGGCTCGCCTTATCAACCACTTTCAGAACTTTAAACCACCAACAAGACTACTTTAACAACTCTATAAAATACTGAAATAAGAACTTCTCACATAAGAGAGAAAAGAGGGTGAGAACAGGCGCCAAGAAGAGGGCAAAAACAAACAAAGAGGGAAGTGTCAACTCTTTGCTTTGCGATGAGATGAAAGTAAGCAACAGGGGACATTAATAGGTGTTCATAAGCACGAGGAGGGCATATAGGGCATCCCACCACATTTTGGCATGATTCCAAACTCATAAGGGGATGGTTTACGTGAGAAAGGCAAGTGTGCTCATGGTTGGCAAGTGGGAGCACTAAGGTTTTCAATCCAAGTGTGAGCAAAATTTTTGAACCTTATTTGTTTCTTTTATGCGTGTGAACACAATTAAAGGTTTAGAATACATTCTAATCTCTCTTGGACATCCTCTATTAGTAGGAAAACATTCTAATATATTGTGATTCATAAAATCAAATAAGTTTCTAATATGAGCACACAAAAACAAACCATTGGAATGTTTCTTATTTCCCTTGGATTCTCTCCCTTTTTGGCTCCACATATGAGCATGAGGCAAGTTTGTATTTTCTAATTTTTTTCTAGGTGAAGTAATCTTTCTATATCTCTTTAAATCAACAACTCTCATTAAACTTCTATCTTGGGTTTGTCACATGTGTGCCTACACACACACTTATGAGATATTTTATATGTAACCTTAGTATACATGATCATTTATCATGGCACATGGAATCATTCTTCATGGTTTCTATAGGTGTGGGCATACTCGATCATTTACAAGGCACATGGGATCATTCTTCATGGTTTCAAATAATGGACACGTCCCATGGAGTTTAGGGTAGGGTAGGGTAGGGTGCGCATATGGTCATCGTGTTCCACCCATGTGACTTGCACATGTTAGGGGTGGCCATGACTTCATGGGTTCACAAAAATCAAATAAAAATTAATATCTCCTTATTTACATGAAAATGCGATTTATATCCTATAGTTTTAGAATCACATGAACATAATGCACATTTTAAGGTATAGTTTGGCCTAATGTGATTTTTCCTCAAAACTTTTCTTATTTAAGACCCACCGAGGTCACTGGGCAAATGAAAATCCAAATCTTGGCCAATTGTTCTGATTTTCAGATATTTTATTCATTTTGTTAGTTCATGTCATTTCTTTTCGTTTTAGGTCATTTCGATCCCATGAAGTACCCTAAATGTCAATTCTTTCTAATTTGGACCCCTTGAATGGCGTTTGGCAAATGAAAACATTAAACTCGACCAATTATTCTAATTTTTGCATATGTCATTCATTTTGTTAGTTCATGTTATTTTGTTTTGTTTCAGGCCATTTCGATTCCCTGAAGTGCCTTAAATGACATTTCTTTCTAATTTGGACCCCCTGAAAGGTGTTTAGCAAATAAAACCTTAACTTTGACCAATTGCTCTAATTTTTTGATATGTTGTCCCCTTAGTTGATTCATGTCACCTTACTTCATTTGAAGTTGTTTTGGGTTCTTAAGGGGCACTAAATGAGAGTTTCAAAAACCTGCCAAATTTAGCCTCGAAATGAGGTCAATTTCATTTTGCACCCAAATTTCACTGAATTGATCTTGAATTTCATTTAATTAAATATAGAGTTTTCACGGTATTACAACCTAACCTCAAAAAAATTTTGTCTTCAAAATTTGTATAAAACTATGGAATTTTAGTGAATAGATGTGGATACTTGGTCTTCATCTTACTTTTGAGTTCCCAGTTAGCTTCTTCCACCCCGTGATGTTTCTATAGTACCTTGACTAATGAGATATCCTTTGTTTGCAAACTCTGTACTTTATCGTCAAGAATTCTGACTGGTGTTTCCTCACAAGTAGCATCACCTTGAATATTCACTTCTTCCTAGTGGATGATGTGAGAGGGGTCAGGTTCGTGCTTTCTCCCATTTCCTTTAATGTCTAAGACACAAGAGCTCAACATAGACTCTAGTGTTTGGGTAACTCTCTCAGACTTGCTGACTTAATCTGGATTTCGTTAGAAAAAATTAACCACTTAGTAAGAAGATCTGCAATTACCCATACAGTGTTTTCTCCCTTAGTCTTAAGGTATTCTCAGCATCTAACCTAAGGTCAGTATGCTTATCTTATTCAATTTCTTCTATTAGGCTTGTGAGCCATTCGTTTTGCCTTTGTTCACCCCCGATCTGATTCAATAGGCAAGACATGTTATAGAGATAGTCTCATTTTTCATTTATGGTTATACTCAACCTAAAGTTCTCAATCTATTTGAAGGTCAAAGTTTCTTTGTCATACCCCACCTCCATCTCAGTGGACTCGACGACATGGCAAGCCTCGAGTTATTACCAACACTTTCTATTCCCAGACTTTCTATTTTGAACCTTCAAAATGTAACAACAAGGATTCTTAAATTTCATTTATTGAAAAGAATAGGTACAAAACCTTATCAACGCTTGAAACTCATAAATGCTAACATATAACAATTTGAAATAAAGGGCTAATCAAGTTCTCCTAATATATATTTTTATACTAGGGTCTCTAGGGTAGGTCTTAATCTTCTTGAGCCTCAACAACAAACATTCTGGCCTGGTTTTGCCCATGGCCTTGATTCTACCCCTGGTTGGCATTTTGTTGTTGTTTTCTCCCATGCGAATAATCATTCTGACCTCCTCCCTGAGTGTTTTGTGGCTCAATGGTAGTGGGAGTTTGCAAAACTTTGTATTTGACCCCCAGAATCAAGGTTCGAATCCCACGGAGGTGAAGCAAAACCCCTAGGGGCAGAGGACAATACCTTGTGAGTAGCAATGCCATGACGTGCCATGACGTGGGTGTGGGTCTTGGTTGTGGTGGCGGTGGGTTGTTACAATAAAAAGGTGCCTTTTTATTGTCATACCCCAAACTCACCGTGGGTCGGACGCACCGCACACCCCGGACACACACCGCGATTTTGGTGATTCACCAGGTACTGCCCCCTCCCCGTAGGGTTTTTTTTGCATCCGCGGAGTTTCGAACCCACGACCTAGGGCTTAAGTACATAGATTTCGCGAAATCCGCTACTATTGAGCTCAATGGTAGCGGATTTCGCGAAATTTATGTACTTAAGCCCTAGGTCATTGGTTCGAAACTCCGCAGAGGTGAAAAAACCCCAAGGTGAGGGGATAATACCTGTTGAATCACCACACCCACAGTGTGTGTCCGAGGTGCGCGGTGCATTTGACCCACAGTGAATCTAGGGTGTGACAACACAAAAATAACACAAGGACATTGATTACTATGGTAATAATATGCATTACCGCAATAATATGTGGAAGAACCCAGAAAATGGTTGTGGTGATGATTACCATGGTAATGTATCACGTTACTACAATAATATGTAACTATATATGTAAACTGCATGACGAGAAAACCCTAATTCTCATTTATTCTGATATACAGTCGTACAAACCCTCCCCCTAACCCTACCAACCGTGATTAGTCGATTCGTCCTCTTTGCAAACACGTCTTAGACTGATTTTAATCCATCCCAATCCTTCTTGCAAGCTAAGGAAAGAAGAAGAACTACGTAGACTGTGAAGGATCCAAATGGTAACATAGTTGTAGGCAAACATAGAAAGGTAATGCATCAGTTTTCACCCAACTAAGTATTCCCTATGATGGTTTGTGCACAATTCGAGAATTCTTATGTTCTTTTGATGTAACAGAAACCTAGAATCAGTCTAAACGATCCTTGGAAACGAGTAAGAAGAACAATGAATAAGAGTAAGGTATTAAACTTTTCTAACTTCTGTAATGCTTGTTTTAGAGTTTTAGGCTTGGTATGTCAAAGTGCCATGCATAAGAGGAAATGAGAAATGCACGAACAACGGTTTCTAAAAATCACGTGACTACCATGGTAGCCTACTGTGGTAGTGCATTATTTATATGCCCAAAACATATACTATCGCGGTAGCACATCTAAAATCCTAGTCATTTTTCACATATACCATGGCTATCACGGTAATGCGTCAACCTCTACTACTTACCTCTCACATATACATTTTAGTTACTATGGTACCCTCTCTTCTATTGCAGTACACAAAGATGCGAACACACTATTGCCTATCTATTAGGATCCTTTTGCATACTACACACCACCATGACTAAGTAATCATTAGATTATAATTTAACAATATTAGAAGGGTATCAAATACTAAGAAAACAACTTTTATCTTTAAATGTTAAGGATTCAAGGCTATTGAAGCAATGAGAAGAGGGCCCAAGGGAACAAAATAACAGGTGGGAGCGATTACCTTGCTCCCTAGAATTATTTGAATTTTAATGTTGAACATGTGGTGTGTTTACATTGTTTCAATTTCTAGAATCATGCTAGGATATTGCTTGAATGATTTATGAATAACATGAATGTATGAATGCTAGAATAACATGAGTTATAAGTCCATGCTCTATGTTTACAAACTTTTATAACATGAGATGATTATTGCTTTATTTATGTTTCCATGAGATGAGTAGCATGATGAAGTTATTGTTCCATGATGCATTATACATGACGAAATGATAACTATGCTTGTCATTAAATGTTTGTTAATATTCAAGCAAAGATAAATTGAGAATAGAAGCATGTACCGTCACAGTGGTCCATGAAGGATCAATGTGGGTGTTCTCGCGATAAGGAATGATGGATATGTCCTTGGTTTTTGATGATAGAACGATGGGTGTGACCCTAGTTCTTAGAAATGGAGTGATGGGTGTGTCTCTCATTCTTGGGTTGGGTAATGGGTGTGTTTCCTTGTCCCATTGGAATTTGGCGTATCTTGCACTTTCCCTCTTTCCATTTTAATATGATGATAATGAGAAAACACCAAGGTTAGGCCCTTTGGTCTAAGTAGCACCTGCTAAGCAATCTAATGTTTAAAACACTCAATGTATGATAAGTGGTTGCATGTTCTGCGTTTGATTTGAATAATGATATTGATGTACTGCGTATGATCCACTAGGCTCTCGAGCTCACGCTATCTTTCCATTTCAAGTAATTTTTGAGGTGGTGCTTGCTGACTGACATCTCTAGGACATTTTCACTAATTAACTTGCCAACCTCATAGTGGAGGTTGATTTAGGACATTTTCATTTGATTAGTCAATATAGATAGGTCATATGGTCCATGAATTGATTTACCTATTTTTTTTATTAGGGTACATGGTCTAAACTGGGCAATATGGTCCTTCAGATTAATTTTCATTGTTCATTCTCTTCATTGTTTGGGTTTTGGCCACATAAGCCATGCTTTAGAGATTTTTTTGGAGACTTTGTTTCACATTCCATTGATTCTTAAATGTTGAAATTAATGACTTATTTATTTGATTATTTTTTGTATATTTTCCATGGGTTATTTCTTGGTAGGTCCAAGAGACGGATGAGTGATTTAAATGAGATATGCTATGTCCAAAATGTGTCGGAAATGATCTGAATGTGAGAATAATAATGTCTCAGTTCTTGGCAGTTGACATGTGTATAATAATAAATGTAGAATAGGTGCACTTCTCCACGCGTGGTCTCAATGTGACAGAAATGATAGGACTGAGAACTAGGGTGTTATAGGACTACAGGGGGACACTGACGATGACTCTTTTCAATCTTAACAACTTAAAATAATCTATTGTTTGAAATATCTAATGTTTGAAAGTGTGTGACATGAGTGTTTATTTGGTTGAAATAATAGTTTGAATATTTGGATCGATCTACTAGGCTCTTTAAGCTCATCCTACTTTTAACATTTCGAGTTAGCACTGACATGGAGCGGCTGAGGATATCATCACAGCCAGAGTTTAATTTAGTAGTTATTTTAGTTATGTAGGGCATGTTGGCCTTGTAGACTTTTAATTAATTTAATTTTGCATGTTGAATAAGGAGAGGCCATAAGGCCCAAATAGTATTTAGTTTCAATGAAATGTTAGAAGATTATTTTGATGTTGGTTGGACTTGGTATTTTAGCATTATGTGATATCATATTTGATTGTTTATGTTTACTTCTATCTATTGATAATTTATATGAGGAGTAACACAAGTACTAAAAAAAATCAATAATGTCTTGTTTGTCGAGTGAGCCCAATGAGCTATCTGTGTATAGTTAATAGATAGTTGATCTACCATTGCAATTTAATGTTGTATTAATTGATCATGTTATTATTAATGATGAACAAGGGCAATATCAACATTTATACCTTCAAAGATGGTCATCGGAAGGCGGGGTGTTACATATAAGAAAAAGCTAAGAAAAGAAAGTGTGTGTGTTCCATGACATCTTTTAGTAGAAATCACTTGAAAGAGTTCAATATTTAATCTAGATGAATCATCGTCTAACAAGAAATATTGACAAATTTTGGGATTTGTCCCAACACATACCCTTTAGAATCGTCTTTTCTAATCTAATTTATTAAGTTCAAAACCCATTAAAAGTTGAAAATGTTTTCTTGCATCATCTTAAAAACCTTTTACTTTGTAGTGAAAAACATTTTCATTTATTTGAAAAATTTAGTGTGGTGTCAGGCATTTAGAAGAGGAAAGTGCTACTTTAATCTTTCTCTCTTTTACGTTATCTTTCTTGGTTAATGTCATCTACTTCAAGGATGTGTCTTATTTTTATAAAGTTTTCAAAAATCTTGTCTTATCAAGGATAAATAGAATCAAATCACACACATTTCCATATATAATATAATGTTTTCATGAGAACTCGTCTTAACTAAACTTTTCCAAAAGTTGCCCAATTCTAGTACGCCCCTCGATTTTCCTTGCCTTTTCTTTTGGGGCACAAAGTCAAATCATAACAAAGTTCTTTAAATACATCTCAGTAATAAGACAAAAAGAAGATAGAAACGTAGAGAATCAAACCTTGGCTAGTCATTAGGTACCTGCATGGATGATCAAATTCTACAACCAAGCTAACAGTATACACACACGTCAACATGCAACCACTATAATAATTCGGTACTATAGTCATCCAATTTGCTGCATATTCGATCTAGGTAGAGTGGTAGACCATAGGTGGTCCCCATACTCTTGGCCAAGTAACCCCTACAAGAACATCTCCAACATTGAGGGGTGTGCATTTGTATACCCGTCAGTCCTTCAAGTGAACTAGGCATATAAATGTGGCACAATCAATCATAAACAACATTGCATAACTATCTTTAATGATAGACATTATTATGTGAACCACCAAGTAACATTTTAGGTGTTATTATGTGAACCACCAACTGTTACTTGCAGGTCAACCGTCCCTTAAAGTGGATTGTTATTTGTTATAACTTATTTTATATGCAGTCATACTTCACAATTTTAGGATAATGCATTGTAAACAATAGATAATCATCATTGGATATATAATGCACAAGAATCATTCTCAATACAAATCATATGATCTCTTTATTATCACTTACAAGTTATATTTCATGCATGTTTCTACACATGCTTTCAAAGTAATGTATGATTATTATTTCATATGCATTCTACTTCACTCTTCATGGTAACACGTAATTTATGAACCATGGACAAGTTTTAAGCTTACCATGGTTTCATGTGCGATGAAACATAGCATGTAACAATCCAAATAATCATAAACACCATTATAATATCACATGTGCTAATCAGTCATATGCATCTTATCACATAATGCTCAATGAGTACTTTAAACTACCACCTAGACCATTTCATGTATAATATGCATGTAAACATAGTTAGAATGTAAAAATGAAATCATTTCCACTTTAGTTACTATCTGTCCAAATTCAACAAGTGTGCTTGAACTCTAGATCTCAACTAATGTGTGTTTGGCCTCACCTACACATATGCAGGTACTATCTTTTAGTGCGGACTTGTTATATTGTAATAACCCAAAATTTTGTCAAATAATTAAAGATAAATAAGTTTAAGAAAATTAAATGAAATAAGTCAAGTGAAAATAATTTTGAAGATTTTAAGACATCTTTAGGTGCAAATTATGGGTTAGGAAATGAAAAATAATATAAAATATTTAGATGTAAAATAAAATAGGCAAATAAAACCTTAATTTGATATTTAAATGAAAATGTCAAATTTAAAGAGTTGTTTAAGAAATAAATAAATGTTAATACTACATATTATAGGAATATGTATATAGAAAAATTTATATAATTAAATAAAAATATAGTATACATGTATTTATTTAAAATAAATAAAACATTATATAAATATTAATTTATAATTACATAAATTATTATCTGAAAATAAAATATGAAATAAATAAAAAATATATGAAAATAAAAAATGTAGATTATTTAATTATTGGTATTAAAGATATTAAAGAAATAGAAAAATATCTAATAAATGCAATATTAAATAACTAGAAAGGAAAAAATTAGCAAAATAGAAGGATTGTGCAATAAACCATATCTACACAAATTAGGAAGTGGAATTGAATTTATAATTGGCAAAACTCCGATAATAGAAGCTTTAAAAGTTGATTTTGATAACAAAAACTACATCCAACGGCTAGAATCGAGTAATCTTCACGATCTGCAATCCAACGACCCAGATCAAGATCGCATCGAATGCCTTGGAACACCGAATCACCAAAGATTGGACGGTCTGCAATCAAAACGTTCGATCCAACGGTCTAGATCGAGGCGCTCAACAACGATCGCGAACAAGTACTATGATCGAGGATCATCCAACGGATCGAGGGAGTTTCGTTGATTGATTTCACGATCTGCCGTGCTGCTCTTGAGGAAATCGGACGGTGCAAACACGATTCGTTGATCGCGAATGATGAGACGCTCGAGAATGATCCAACGACAGAGATCTCACCCGCCTGATCCAATGGTTGATGATGCACGTGCCAAACCGAATTCGCAATCCTGTGTTGCTCTCGAGGATGATCCAAGCGTCCAGATCAAAGTCAAGAATCGTAATCGCAATCTGAGATGAGTGTGCATGATTTGAGAAAGATCGGACGATCCAGATCAAAATTGAGAATCGTGATCACGATCCGAAATGTGCATGTGTGATTCGAGGAAGATCTATAATCCAGATCAAATGCTCTAATAATAAACGAAAATCAATCAAGAAAATCCGAAAAAAACCTGAAAAATTTCAAAAAAATTCAAAAATTGTGTTTCCAAATTTTCAAACTCACTTGCTATTTTCCTATACTTGGGGGGCACAAAATTTGGAATAACTGGCAAGTTTCCTACAAAGAGAACACCAAAAACTTATCATTCTACACTATTTTGAACTCTATATAAATGACCCCTAATGCTCACATTGTGTTCATCCCAAATCAAGAGCATACTAGTTCCTCTTAACTCTCTCTAGCCTTCTTCTTGTCAATCCCCTTAGTTCTTGGGTGATCTTGAACTGTTCTTGAGTGTTTGGAAGCCTTGAAGTAATGGAACTCTGCCAAATTTTAGAGGCGTGCAGAAGAGACCTTTTTAAGGTGGAAGTGACATCTAACTTCTACTTTTTTATTTTAATTTGAATAAGTCTTGCATGTGTGATAATGTTTTGAAGATGATTTATTGAATATATGTTTTAATATGCATGTTTTATTTATTAGATGTGCCATGAATATACATGTTATGCATGTTCAGAAATTAAGAATATTGATCCATGTTATACATGAATTGTGCCATGAATAAATATTTAATGATTCATGTTTTGTATATGTTGCATCGATGGTTTAATCCGATATTGTGTGTTTTATCACTAAGAAAAGATTAAATAATGATTCAATCCACGTACCGCTGCGATGATGGATTGCATAGGGTCATCGTGTGTGTTCTACCCCCCAACCCGGCTTGCTGGTTTACCATTGGTGATTTTGAACTGGGTTTCCAACAGTGATCCCACTTCATAGATATTGGGGTTTGAGTTTTCGTTTGTCATTCTCTCTCCCTACGATGTGGAACACAGAAATTAAACTCTTTCGGTTCGAATGTCAATTATAAACAAGAAATTTGTTTGAATCGCCTAATGAACAAAAGTATTTGATATGCTTGGTTTGTTTGAATTGAAATAATGATTTATATGTTTAGAAAGATCCACTGGGCTATGTGCTCACCCCTTCTATTTTTTAGGTAATTGATTTATATGAAGACCATGAAAATTAGATAGGTTCTTTTATTTAAAAAGTTTTTAATTTCTATGTAAGGGCATGTTGCCCAAGTTTTGAATCTTCCGTTATAATAATTTTCTTCAAGTTCAAATTATGTACTCAATTTTATTTAATTATTTGAGTTCATGAATTTTAGTTATTTCTTGTACTATTGCCTTATTAAATTTTTTTAAATTTAAGTTATGTACTGTTAAATACAATCAAGGCATGAAATAATTGAAATAGAAAGAAAGTCAAGTGTGTGTCACTTGTAAAGTAACACCGGCCTGACCCGTTGTTTAGTTTAATCCACCATCAAGAGAATGGTGGTCGTGTCCAATGCTTAAAGACATGGGGGTTGGGGTGTTTCATATATCAAGTCATTATCTTAGTCATTATCTTAGGCTACACTTTAGTAGTATGTATGATTTACTTTTATTCTCTAGAATCACGCTCTTGGGTCCTTGAGCATTACTAACACGTGTGTAAATGAAACCTAAAATTTGGAATTATGCCTTTCTGAAAAATTTCAATGCAGCATTTTGTTCTAAATCTCAGAGTGCTAGTGCCTCTTTGATGCAATGTGCTATTATGTGCATTCCATGCATATAACAATGCATTCTCCTCTTTTTAGGTTTAGTTCAGGAAATCTGTTTATTGATTTTGTACATTCTTGGGCTTGTTTTCTTCACTCTTAGGACTTTACAAGTTCATAATGGTTTTGGCCCTTGGTTTCCAATGATTCAAGGTCAAAATGTTGTATGCATTTTCATCTTTTAAACCTCACATAACAGCAAGTGTTTTCAAGTCAAAGCCCCAACTTCATGCATTGTGTTCTCATTCATTCGGTCTTGGTTTCTTACCATTCTTATGACATTTTGAAGGTGGTCTTGAGCACCTTCTAAGGTGTAAGCATCAAGGTTTAACATGATGAAAATCAGTTTATGAAACAAGCCCAAAATTGTGATCACACCATTTCCAAGCCAAATTTTAGATAAATAACCACTTATCTTTGATGGTGCTTGGTCCATCCATCACATATTTATGTCATTATTGGGATGTTGAGATTGTGGCGAAGCCCATTTTCTATTATATCAAGGCCTCATGTCATTTGGTCTATGTTTTATGCCAATATCACATAAAGTGGGTGAGAAACATATGTAGATTGTCATGTGCATGTGTGTAGTTTCTCACAAATATATAAATGGAATAGAAAGAACCATTTAAAATACTTACAATGGCATCCAAAACACTAAATCCCCAACCTCCACAAACCTGTCTCATGCCTCACACTTGCACACACTCAACACAATAGAGTTTTTGCCAGAGGTGTGAACACAACTCCTCTTGATGCTATTTGTAAACATGTTGAAAGGTTTAAGGCATGTAAGAGTTGGTGGAGAGGGGCATGGTGGCTCTCCTTAGGTGTATGATTGTGTAATAAATTTCGTGTGTTCAATCATATTTATTTGGAATTAACAAAATCATTTTTAAGCCAATTTTACAAAAATTAAGAAAACAAGTAAATAAATAAATAAAATGATAATAATAATAATAATAATAATAATAAATAAATAAATAAATAAATAAATAAATAAATGGGTGAGTAAATAAAAAATATACATATAATAGTAACAAGAGAAAAAAAGGAGAAAGAAGAGAAAAAAAGAGCAAAAAGGAAAGAAACCCAAAAAATGGGAAAATAAGAAACAAGGGAGTGGGGGCATGAATGTAGTAGCACGGGCTAGGCCCGTGTGGGCCGCAAGAAAGCACACGTTCAGAGATCTATGCCAGCTAGACAGGTGCACAAGCCACTCGGCCTGTGCAAGCTGAACATTGGCGTGTGGGCCGGCCCATGCACCCAAGTGGCTTATGAGCCTCCCCTTTCCTCTCCCCCTCTCTCCCATGGTTTTCTTCCCCTCTCTTGTCTTAAAAACTATGGGTTGGCACATGGCTTGAGTAAACCACCTTCTCCTTCTTCTAAATTTCTCCATACCCAATGAGAAACAAAGAGTAAGCCACCATTTTAAAGTCTGAAGTCTCTTCTTGAAGAACCCATCCTTGCCTCATCAAATCACATAACCATTGAAGGAAAAAATGATGTCCAAACCATGGTGTATAACATAGTTGAGATTCAAAGGAGATAGTGACCATGGAAAGTCTCAATTTTGGCAAGGTTTATAGGGGCATTTGTGAGCAAATAGTAGTGGTAAGACCTTCCTTTTGGATCTTTGTTGTGTAGATTTCAAGTTGTAAGTGTTAGAAAATGAAAACTAAGGTTGTGTTATGATTTATAAGCCTCCAAAGTGGGTTAGTTGCAAGCTGTTACAACAACAAATGGTCTTGGGGCAAATTTGGGTTGAGTTTTAAAGTGCTTATAGGAGTTTGTTTGAATTCAAATTTGGAGGGCGTGATTTGGTACTTAGGTCTACAAAAAGGTATAGATTTTGTCCCATAATCTTTTCTGGTCGTGACTCCATGCATGCCAAAATGCCTTGTTACTTAGGCGTTCTAATACTTAGAAAAATCCTGAGTTATATAAAATGCATGCCATGTGTTTGATGAAAAATATGAGTAGGATTTTGGTTGCTTATCCTTATTGATTTGAATGAGTTTTGAAAGATAATGTTTCTTTGATCTAAAGATATACAAGAGGTGTAGGAAATAACCTTTAAATTAGAGATTTAATGATGAGAAATAGTGCTTGAAAATCATGAAATTACATGAACTTAGGACACTTTTTGTATTATTAAAACTTTGGGTAATCAATTGACTGAACCAACCTTCTATTTTTAAGATAAGATTGGGTGAAAACTTTGTTGGACATCCCAAAAATGAGTGTACCAAGTTTCATCCAAAATAGATATGGATGAGTTGGTCAATTGATACAAAGTGAGACTGCCTGTCACATGAAATCCTAGATTTGAAGAGGGCTGATAATCCACTTGAAACCCATACTAAATAAATCCGAAAATTGCAAACTAAAATTTTGTTAACTATTTAGGGAGTGTAGATCACATCTAGAAAGTTTTATGTGAATCTGATGCACGTTTGATCGTGAAAAAGTTGCCAAATCTATCATGCAATAGAGACTATGTAGTTAGAAATTTGATCAAGTATGAAAACTGGGAATTTTGACCAAGTTGACCCCATATTCACTGAATTTGACGAAAATTGATCATGTTGACCAATTGAGACCAAGTCTGCCCATTTGACCAAGTTTGACCGACTGATCGATAATTATCCAAGGCAGATCTAAGTTGGCCAAGACTGGTTAGAGACCGTAGAGATAGAATTGAGTTACTTTTCGCAAAGAAACTAAATCTAGGTTTGAATAGCATAAATCCAAGTGCAGATTGCGAGACTAGGCCGAGTGTTAGTGTTGCTTTAACTTGTATTCATTGCATAAAATTTGAATAAAATGACATGGGTTGAATGGTTTCATATGATTTGAGCTAAGTCAAATTGGTTTTGAGGTATATGTAGATATGCAACATTAATGAGACTATAGGCTCAAAGCTCAAGTGCAAGGTCAGGATACATGATGTGATTGGGATTAGACTCAAGGTCCGAGTGCTAGGTTAATGCATATTATCAATGTGCCTAGCTTCTGACCCACTCAAGTGACGACACTTGAGGACTAAGCTAGGATTACGATATTCAAGAAATACGTCTAGCTCATAACCCGCTTGAGTGGTTGGTATGCCTGACTCGTGACCTGCTCGAGCGATGACCATAGGGTTCAAATTAATGATTTGAAACCCTAGTCCATGTATTCAAAACTGTTCTTCTTTTAATTGTTACATAATTTACAACTATTTTTTTATATGCCATGCAACACCTCGGCCCTTGGATCCTGTCGCACATGTCGCTGACTGGTCATCTTCATCTCTCGCCTCGAAATCACATGCGGTCACTCTCGCTTTCACTATTCGGAGACTGGGACGTTACTTGTGTTCTTTTCTTTCTTCCTCATATCCTTCCAATACAATATTAGAGTGCGAAAGCATAAACAACACTATCATGCATGATTTAAAGTAGGAATGACACGTCTATAAATAGTAACATGATTAAACTCAAAAGGAAATAAAATACTCAGACCATGTGCCTGAGTTCAAGTGAGTTAAATAACCAATACCTGGCTCCATGGCCGAAGTCAATAAGTAAAGTAACCGAACATGAACTAAATGTGGTTCCATGCCCTACAATCAATAGACAATGAGTACACTACTCCTATTAGGGCTGAAAGTGGTTCGGGTAATGTAAATAAAAATCACCTAACCTGACTAGGTGATACAAACCCCGACTTGATCGACCCGAGGTGGGTTAGATCGGGCGGGTTGGTCAGGTTGAGCTTCAAATAACGTTGAGAAAATGAACTCCAGAGAATGTTGAGAAAACTAGTAACCACGGTCGACAACGAACAAGACTGCGACAACAAACATGGTGGCTGTACTCATGGACCCAATAGCAGAGTTTGGTGGAGGATGAGGAGTACTTGATGGCCGGTGTATTACCGGAGGAGGTGAGAGCAATGTCAGAGGAAAAGGCAGGAGAGCAGAAGGAGAAGGAGATGAAGTTAGGGCCTTGGGGGAACAAGATTCAAATTTGGAGGATTCACCAGTGCCGGAGTTGAAGGAGATGGAGTTAGCACTGATGGAGTTGGCGTTGGTGGAGCACTTGGAGGCTTGAAGCAGCTTCTGGGCTTGAACAATGAAGATCATGAGAGTAAAAACTTCTGCTACTAGCTTCTGCGATTTGGAGAACACGAAGACCAAGAAAAAGAAGAAAAAACCCTTTTTAACTACTAGCTACTGCGATTTAGAGAACGAGTTAGGTCGGGTTCGACCTGACCCGCCTAACTATGAAAATATACTTGAACTGACCCAACCTAAAATGGTCAGGTTTGGTTGGGTTGGGTGGCTTGCACCCCTAAATCCTACACAACCTCAAGGTGAGGTGTATCATGACTACAAAATGCACCTTCTCACTTGTCAACGTAAGTGTCTTCAAGGGTTACCTAAAAAGATATTAGTGGGCACGAGCTCAAGAGTCCAATGCATCTTACACAAAATATCTCAAGTATTATAATAGTCAAAATATAACATGCAAGCACTTATAATACATTACGTGTTTCTACAATTCAATTGTTTGAATTAATGTTAAGACCAGAAAGGGTTCTCCCTCAGTATTCCAACTTAGGTTTGGAGTACTAAATGTAACGCCCAAAGGCATGTTACACACTCCAAACTATCTTGGGTTGATGTCTCACTCGATCACCAAACTAGGGAGTAGCATCTCACTTAGACTCACAGTCCCATTTCAAATAGAAACCTGCCTAGGGCTAGGAATACTTACTATGATGTCAGACCTGACCACAGTATCCTCACCACCGTGCTAGTACATGGTTCATTCACTTAATCATCTTAAATTAATGACAAAAAGTAGTTCACAAATTCAATATTCAATATACATTGCAAATGATATAAATAAACATTTCATCATGCTGGTAGTCACATCAAACATAATCATCACATTGCATGCACAGTCTGGATTCTAACTGTAACATACATTCATACAATACATGGCATGCTATAAATCCATGAAAAGACAGATAAGCATTCATTCGATAAGCATACACCGTTCACATGCTTCTAAATAGCAAATAAAAATAATCATATACAATCATGTTTCATATTCTAACCAAAATAATACGAAAGAGTTTGGGTAGTCACTTCCACTTGTTATTACACTCTTCGCACTCTAGCTTTTGCCTCGGTGGTTACAAATTCTCAACCTAGTAGTTTAACATACAAGTCCTTGTCAGTATAAGGATTCGCATTGCTCTCAACTCCTAAAATCTTTATTAAGTGATCCACAAGATATATGATGCACAAATAGGTCATAACCATCAAATACTCTAGTGGTTGCAATTTCATGCGTGAAAAGTTTGATAAACTAATTGTTTACTGTGTTACCGGAGTACGTCTGGCATCACCACGGTAAAACGGGATTATTGTCATAGTGTGCTATGTGCAACGCTGTGGTAGTTACAAGGTATTCTAGGACATTGGATTTCGACATGTTTCCCGTTTTTCTCGTACTTGAGAACTTTTATGTATCACATTTATTAATCAAATATGATTATTTTATGTGGTTAAAAGTGTTTTATACCTCTTCGTTAATCGTTCTCCATCTGTTTGTATCGAAGTTATATTCACGAGCACCGCTAATACTTTGTTAAATACTATGTGTGCAAACCATACGTTAAAGGTTGTTATAGGTCCAAAAGTACGTATTTAAATAGATAAAACATTTTTATACCTATCTGTTAGTTGCTCGTCTGTTCGCCTTGCCAAAACGTTATAAGTGCATTTAGGGTCTTCATAAGTGGAATACAATCGTGAAACCTCAAACATTGCGATGATGATGATCCACAAAATTGTTTTACGTATGAGACTAGTGTCTTACCTATGATAGCCAACCATTTGAAACTTTGACGATTCTTGTAGCCTTCCTCCAATCGACGTTTGTAGGCTAGTTAAAAAGGGTTCGAGCCTGGTAAATTCACTTCAAGGTATGCGTGGAGAAGAAGAGGAATGGATGGTCGAAGATTAGGGTTTCATTAGCTCACTTAGGGATTTCTGTGAAGACGATGAACAACTATGGAGAATATGTAATTAGGGTTTCTGTGCATATTATGTATATATATATATATATATGATCAGTCAACAACTTAGGGCTTATGCAGTCTCTCAACATTCCATTTTCGATTTCAATCGCAGGATTGCAGTCTTTGGCCTGAGGACCGAGGTCTTAAGATAACCTTAATCACAGGATCGCAGTCCTCATGCAACCATTTTTTCTCAAGAATCTGAGATGCAGGACCGCGGTCTCTCTCAAGTAGACCATGGTTCCATGGTTACGGGCACTTCAAAACGTAAGAATGTAATCCTCTTTTTGGGGACCTCAGTCCTTGTGTGGATTTATTTTTTTTCCTTTGTTTGTTTTGCTTGTATTTTTTTAAAACTTGGGTTATTACAATCTATCCCCCTTGAAAGAATTTTGTCCTCAAAATTTAAAATGATCACATACCTGTATGATGCTCTCCAGTCAGCTATTCTTGGAGAAAAGCTCTAGGTACTTTTTGCACATTTCACTCTCTAACTCCTAGGTAACCTCTTCCAGGTCATGGCGTCTCCACAAAACCTTAACTAGAGGGATCTCCTTGGTTTAGAGACTCTGCACGTTACGATCCAGTATTCTAATGGTCGGTTCTTTGTAAGTAGCATCGTTTTAGATGTTGACTTCTCCCAATGTATGATGTGAGAGGGGTCTAGCTCATACTTCTGCAACATCAATATATGGAAGACGTTGTGGATCAAGGACATTTAGTTCAGTAGATCCAGCTCGTAGGCACATTCACCAACTTGCTTGTGTATTTGGAACAAACCTATGCACCTTGATGATAACTTCCCTTTGATCCCAAAATGTTTAATCCCCTTCTGAGGGTTGACCCTTAGGAATAATCTGTCACCCTCTTGGAACTCTAGAGGTCTTCTTTTCTTGTCTACATAACTCTTCTGCCTACTTTGAGCCATGGTCAACCTCTTTTGGATCTGTTTCACCTATTCGCTTGTCTTTTGTACGAGATCTCGCCTATAAGTACATCCTCAAAGTGGCCTAGCATGATGGAGATCTACAGGGTTTGTCGTAGAGAGCTTCATATAGAACCATTTTGATACTTACCTGGTAACTGTTATTGTAAGCGAATTCTATTAAGTGCAAGTATTTGCTCCAGTTATCCTTGAAGTCAAGGACACCCACTCTTAGCATATTTTCTAATATTTACATAACTCTCTCAGATTATCCATCTGTCTGAGGATGGAACACAATATTCATGGTGAGTCTACTGCCTAGTTCGTCCTGTAGGCTCTGCTAGAACTAAGATGTGAATTTGGAATCTCTGTTTGACACAATGGTTTTGGGTACACCATTTAGCCTTCTATCTCCTTGACATACAACTCTCTCGGTTTTCTAATTGTATCTGTAGATCGGATGGGAAGGAAATGAGCCACCTTTGTGAGGCAATCTACAATCACACATAGAACATCTTCACCTTTTTGGTTTTTGGGTAGGCTGCTCACAAAGTCCATTGCAATATTATCATATTTTCATTCTAAGATCGGAAGTGGTTGCAACATCCCTAAGGGTTTCTTATGTTTGACCTTTACCTGTTGATAGGTTAGACATTTTGAAACATATTTGGCTATGTCTCTCTTCATACCTCCCCACTAGTAAGTCTTCTTGAGGCTTTGGTACATCTTATCACCTTCTAGATGTATCGTGTACTTCGTCTAATAAGCTTCATTTAGTATGGTCCTTCTATTCTGCCCACTCTTTGGTACACAGACTCTGTCCCCAACTCTCAATGTACCTTCGGCATCGATTTTGAAATCGGTGTGTTTGCCTTACTTGACACCATCTGTTAGTTCCACAATCCATTTGTCGTATTTCTGCTAATCTCTAATCTATCGTAGCAAGTTTTGTTGTCAAACCAATGTACATAGGTATACCTGCTTCCCATCTGAAGTTACACTCAGATTGTAATCACTAATTAGCTGATGCATTTGCCCCTTTTGCTTTCTTTCTCTTATCGAACTTTCTGCTAAGGGCATCAACTATAACATTCGCCTTTCTTGGATGGTAGTGCAGTTGGAAGTTATAGTATTTTAGAAACTCCATCCATCTCCACTTTTTAGGTTCAGCTCCTTCTGGGTATAGATGTACTTTAGGCTAATTTGGTTACAAAACAGGTTGAATCTTTTTTCATAGAGATAATGCCTCCAAATCTTCAAGGTAAACATGATAGCAACTAGTTCCAAGTAATGCATAGGATAGTTCTGCTCATGGATTTTCAATTGTCAAGAGGTGTGAGCAATGACTTTTCCCTATTGCATAATACGACACTCGACTATTCTGTGATGCATTTGTATACAAAATGTATCCAACACCATGTGTAGGGGTAACCAAAATTGGAGCTGAAGTCAACCTCTTCTTCAACTCTTGGAAATATTTCTCGCATTTCTCATCCCAGATGAACTTTTTTCCTTTTCTAATAAGCTTATTCATAGGCCCAGCTAACTTGGAAAGTCCTAAATAAACCTTTGATAGTATCTTACCAAACCCAAGAAGCTTCTAATTTTTATCACCATTTTTGGCTACTTCCAATTAGTTACCGATTCCACTTTATCAGGATTGACTAATATCCCTTCGACCGAAACTACGTGGCCAAGAAACTTGACCATCTTCATCCAAAATTCACACTTGCTAAACTTAGCATAGAATTCATTTCTCCTCAGTGTGGCCAACACAATTTTCAAATGTTCTACGTGTTCAGCTTCTGATCTAGAGCAGATTAGGATATCATCCACAAATACCACTACAACTGATCCAAATATTATTGAAAAACTTTGTTCATCAAGTCCATGAATGCAACTAGTGCATTGGCCAAACCAAATGACATCATTGTGAACTAGAATTGACCATATCGAGTCCCGAAGGTTGTCTTATGAATGTCTACTTCCCTGATCCTTAACTGGTGATAACCTGACCTCATATCAATCTTGGAGAAATGAGTGGCTCCCCTCAACTGATCAAACATGTCATCTATTCTGGATAGAGGATACTTATTCTTTTATGGTCACTTTGTTGATCTTCCTGTAGTCAACACATAACCTCATTAAGCCGTTTTTCTTCTTTACAAATAGTACAAGAGCTCCCCATGGTGATTCACTTGGTCTAATGAATCCCTTCTCACAAAGTTCATTCAACTGTGTCTTGAATTCAATCAACTCCATTGGCGCCATTCTGTAGGGAAGAATGGCTAAAAGATTCATGCTTGGATGTAGTTTGATCTTGAACTTTACTTGTCTGTGTGGTGGTAATCTAGGTAAATCATATGGAAACACATCCGGATATTCTTGCACTATAGGTATTTCTTGAATATCTTTCGGCTCCTTGAAAATCCTCACTCTGCCTTATGCAATGCAACATTGCAACCATAGGGCTTTGGGGTAATCTTTGCATATTCCATTTGACCTTTATTAGTTCATCAGATGGTAGAGTTAATGTGACTTTCCGTCTTGGGCAATCAATCTAGGCCCGGTATTAAGTTAATCAGTCCATGCCCAATATCACCTCATAACCATGGAAAAGTAACATTCTAGGTTGGTAATTATTAGTTTATCTCCAAATCTCAACTCGCATGTACAAGTTTTTTGGGCAGTCATAGTAGTTCCTATGGAAGTGGATACATATAGTGGTTTTGGTGGTGTGGATGTCACTAGTTGTAATCTCCTAATTAGTTCTTTTGACACAAATGACTTAGTGGCACCCGAATAAAAAAAACCCTTGATAGCAACATTAAACAATAGGAATCTACCTTTGACAATTGGAGTTGGGTCTGCTTGTCCATCCTCGATAGGAAACATTAGAGCTTGATTTTGTCTGCCCTGCTGCTGCTGTTGCAGGGGTTGCTTCTGTTGTGGCTGTTAATGTCCACTATAACACCCCAACCCACTAGAAACATATTTAAGCTCAACCACAAGGCGGGTTGGGTCTTTTGTTACATTTACAGGTATACAACTTGCATCTCGATTCCTGTATTCTAACTTTTATTGAACCTTCCATGAGTGCCTCACCCAATTTGATCAATTTTAAATTCAATAAGGTATTACAAGTAGAAAAATGAATATCTCTAACTCTTTATTTATTAAAGAAAATAAATAAGTACATTATGGAATTCATAATGAAGAGCACATAACTCAAAAATTTTAAAATAAAAATTCAGCGAAAGTCTAAAAATCAAAACTTGGGCAATATGCCCTTACAATGGAATTTTCAACACTTAAAAAGAATCTAATATCCATAATCTTCATGGTTTATTCAATTTCTTGAAAAACAAAAGGAATGGGGTGAGCACATAGCCTAATGGATCATTCATTAAACAACTAAGTTATTATTTCAAATCACCAACACATCCATTTTCACACACTTTCACGCATTAAGTGATTCACACAACATTTTGGTTTCAAGTTGATGTTATAACTAAAAAAGGGGTCTATTCCCTTGATGTTCTTATTTTAGATACCCCTCTTTAGGATAGAAAGACAATTCTTTTGTTACTTTCTATTGGATACCACATATCAAGTATCCCTTAGTTGTGCCCCGCAACCACACACTCCAAACATGTAATAAGAACACCCATAGCATCCGTACTGATCACTATGATAGTACGTAATTCTTAACTTTACTTTCTTATGTTTAAGGTCACATAATCATAAGAGAAATTCAGAATATAAATTTTAGAATTTTAAACAACCAAGAAAGCATGAAAACATCATATGGCATGCTTGAAACTTCAAAGTAAACCTAAGCATGGCATGGTATCATGAATAATTAAAACATAAAAACATGCTAAACTGAAATTAAAATATGATCATTCATGCTGAAACTGAAATAAAACATGTTGAAAATCAGAATTTAAACAAGTATGAATATCCTATAAATTTAAATTAGCAAAGTAGAGGTTTAAGAAATCCCCTCCACCTTAATCCGAGTTTCTTGTTGAATTCAGTAGAGGTTCCCCTTATCTACTACTTTCAAAAGTTCAAGAACTTTTAATACCAACAAAAACTACTTCAACAACTCTCTAAAATATTGAAATCAGAACTTCTCACACAATAGAGAAAAGAGAAGTGAGAAGAGGTTCCAAGAAGAGGGCAAGAACAAGCAAAGAGAGAAGTGTCAACTCTTTGCTTTAGGATGAGATGAGTGCAAGAAAGAGGAGGTTTATATTGATGTTCTTGAGCGTCATGGGGACAGTTTGGACATCACGCACATTGAGAATCTTTCTGTACACAATGAAGATGTTTTGCAATGGGCAAGTGAATTTCATGGTTTAAGCAAGTGAGCTCATGGTTGGGCAAGTGGGGCCACTAAGGTTTTCAATCCAAGTGTGAGTAAAATCTTTGAACCTTATTTTTTTCTTTTATGTGTGTGAACACAATTAAAGGTTTAGAATGCATTCTAATCTCTCTTGGACGTCCTCTATCAATAGGGAAACATTCTAATATGTAGTGATTCATGAAATCAAATAAGTTTTTGATACGGGCACACAAAAACAAAGCTTTAAAATGTTTCTTATTTCCCTTAGATTCTCTCCCTTTTTGGGCTCCACATGTACGCATGAGATAAGTTTCTATTTTCTAATTTTTTCTAGGTGAAGGAATCTTTGTATATCTCTTTAAATCAACCACTCTCCACTAAACTTCTATCTTGGATTTGTCACACGTGTGCCCACACATGCACATATGAGGCATTTTGTATGTAATCTTGGTATACACGATCAATTATCTTGGCACATAGAATCATTCTTCATGGTTTCTATAGGTGTGGGTGTACTTGATCATTTACATGGCACATGAGATCATTCTTTTTGGTTTCAAATAATGGAAATGTCCCATTGAGGCTGAATAGGGTGGGGGTGTACATGATCATGATATTCCACCCATGTGACTTGCACATGTTCAGGGGTGACCATGCATTCATGGGTCCACAAAAATTTAATAAAAATTAATATCTCCTTATTTATAAGGAACTTTGATTTATAACCTATAGTTTTGGAATCACATAAAAAAATTAAGAATTTTAATATATGGTATGATCAAATTGGTTTTCATTTACTTTACTTATTTAGAACCCACTGAAGGCACTATGAAAAGAAAATTCAAATCTTGGCCAATTGTCCTAATTCTTGGATATGATATTTGTTTTGCTAGTTCATGTCATCCTATTTTGTTCCGGGTCATTTCAATTCGTTGAAGTACCGTAAATGCCAATTCTTTCTAATTTGGGTCTCCTGAAGAACGTTTGGCAAATGAAAACCCTAATCTTGGCCATTTGTTTTAATTTTTTGATATGTTGTTCAATTGGTCGATTCAAGTTACTTTGCTTCATTTCAGGTTGTTTTGGATCCCTAAGGGTTATTAAATAAGGCTTTTAGAACCTACCAAATTTAGCCCTAAAATGAGCTCAATTTCATTTTACACCCAAATTTTACTGAATAAATGATGTATTTTATTTAATTGAGTATAGAGAATTCAGGGTATTACAACCTATCCTCCTTAGAAAAATTTTATTCTTGAAATTTGTACATAACTAAGGATTTTTAGTGAACAGGTGTGGATACTTTGTCTTCATTTCGCTTTCGAGTTTTCAAGCAGCTTCTTCTTCCCCGTGATGTTTCCACAATACCTTCACTAGTGAGATATCCTTCATTCATAGACTCTGTACTTCATGGTCGAAGATTTTGACTGTTGTTTCCTCATAAGTAGCATCATCTTGAATATTCACTTCCTCCTAGTGGATGATGTGAGAGGGTTCAGGTTCATACCTTCTCCAGTTTTTTTTTTTTTTTTTGAGGTTGAAGGCATAAGATCTCAACATATCCTCTAGTGTCCAAGTGACTCTCTCAGACTTACTGACTTGATGTATGGATCTGATTAGCATGAACTAAGTCACTTAGGTGAGACGATCCACAATTACCCCTAAGGTCTTTTCTTCCTAAGTCTTAGGATATTCTTAGCATCTAACCTATGGTTAGTATGCTTATCCCATTCATTTTCCTCCATCACGCTTGTGAGCCATTCATCTTGTCTTTTGTTCATCCTTGATTTGATGCAATAGGTCCGATGGCAAGACTTGGTATAGAGATGGGCTTGTCTTTCATTTAGGGCCACACCCATCCCAAAGTCTGTAATTATTCGGTATAACCGTTTGAGGTTGAACATTTTCCACATCCGACTTAGTAGACTTGACCACAAGGCAGGCTTTGGGATTGTTACTTTGAGTGACTAACACCTTCTTTCTCATTCGAGTATTTAACGTGAGGCAACAAGAGTTCTTAAGGAATTCATTTTCATTAATTGAAAATAAGAGGTATAGAACCTTATTCAAAGCCAAAATAAATGCGAACATATAGCAAGTCTTAAGAACTCTCTTCCACTAATTATATTCCAAATATTAATTTTTTTATCCTAACATTGGACTACTAGGGTTTCTACTGAGGGTATTGATCTTCTTGGGCCTCCACAACAAAAATTCTAGCCTAGTTCTAACCATAACCCTGATTCTGCCCTTGGTTGGCATTCTATTGTTATTGTCTGCCCTGAGAACGATCATTTTGACCTCCTCCCTGAGTGTTCTATGGCTGAGGGGCCTAAGTGTAGTTGGGCAATCCTTATCACGTAGCACTGCCCTTGCCTCCTGACTTGTTCTCTAGACTTGTTCTTGGCCTGCCCCTATTTCTGTGGGGCCTTACCACTCTTTTTCTTTTTCTGTGACCCTTGATCTTTTTCATTCATAGGCCTCTTATTTTTTCTTCTCACCTTTGCTCGAGGTTAACTTCTTGCTCTAGGATCGGAGCTCTTTCCGAGACACCCCTATATATCTTTAAGCCCAAAGTCATAACCAATTTGAAGATCTCGATCTTAAGACCCTGAGTAAACCTATTAGCTTTCATCATCTCCTCTTAGATCAATTCCTGAGAGAACTTGGCTAGCTTAGTAAATTTCCTCTCGTACTCAGTCAAGGTGAGATCTCTCTGATTGAGTCTTACAAAGTCCTCATGTAGCTTTCTTAGGGTAGCTTCTAGGATGAACTTGTCATAGAAAATCTCCTTCAGCTCTTCCCAATTCATTTTTTCAACATTGGTGTTTGTTTCATCAAACGTTTGTACTATTGTGACTCTAAATTCAGTTTCTAGGTTCTCGATTTGTTCAGTGGCCAGAAAGTTTATGCTTCTAGATTCTTTTCATGCATAGGTACAGGATCTAGTCTCAAAGAAATAAGCAGTGAAGCATGCATATAGCATAATCATACAATCAAGCTAGCACAACAGGGTTCCAAGCTTCCACCTAAGCTTTCAGGTTCAAGTGTCATGTACCACTCTACCCTTTTCACTTAGGCTTTCACCCAGAATGGAGCTGCACCCAAACAATTTTGCAAATTGCTCGATAACTAAGGTTCTTGAGCCCACTATACTCCATCGTCCCATACCAGCGAGCATAGAGAAACCTGTTCTGCTAGAGTTACCAATCATTCACCACACATGGTCCATCGTTCTTTGAGTTTAGGCTTTCTTCATAACCCTGAATTCCTATACATCCCATGCTACATAGAAACTGAAAGATAAAGAAGCTTCCTGATCTCATGTCCTGATCAAACAATTTTTTATTTTCACACAAGTTTCAGTTTCTAGCCTATGTCCTAAAGTTTTATGCTTTTGATCCATTGTGCCACTCATGGCTACACCACCGTTTCTACTTAGGGTCTTTCTTCTAGACCTAGGGTTCAATTTGGTTGACTTACGACCTCTGTTGTTAGCTAACCCGCAAGTATACGAGATCGCTTGTAGTAATATCCGGAAAGTCCGGGTATCGTCCTCAGGGAATACTAATGGTGATTGAATTTTCTTTAACACTAACGTTGGTAAAGAT